>JABUQX010124069.1:0-49730 GCA_015478945.1 Trachelipus rathkii | reverse complement strand
TGTAATAATGAATTATTCATTCAACTATATAATATATATATATAATATATATAATATTATATATATATATAAATTTATATATATATATTATAATATATATTATAATATATATATATATACCGTTAAAATGGTGGGAAACCGGTCAAAATTTCGCCGTTATTTTTTTTAATGAATTCATGAAAAATCGAAATTTTAGGTTATATCTATACTTAATAGTTTTTTCTCACATTTAGAGTTTCCTAATGTTTTAGAATAATGAAAATAATAAAAATCTCAATGAAATATTTTTAAACAAATTTTTGAAAATTCCATTTTTCAAAAAAATTGAATTCCGGGAAAACCGGTCAGGGGGGATCGGGAAAGAACCCGTCATTAAAACTATTATTTTCTTTTGTGCTTGTCCAAACCAATTTCATAATTATAGATTAAATGAAGATGTCATATAATATTTGCCGCTCTCCAAGTATTTTATTTTTCTTATAGAATTAATTTGGATTGAATTGGAAAAAACAACAAGTCTAAGTTTTTCTTTTATAGGTGTAACATTTTGCGAAAACGTTTGGGGAAAAATTTTATTTTACAAATGTTTTAAATTATAGATTTTTGGTTTTGTCATTTTTTGTTATTGCTAAATTGATAGCATTGTGAATTATACAATGCAATGTGCCTTTTCCATAAATGGTATGACAATAATTTTTAATAATTTCTAATAATAAAAATAATATTTCAACTTTTTAACATAAATTGGCACTTATTGATTTTTTGAACAATATTATGCCCACGAGGCTGAGTTTCTTCATTAACTCTTTTGATGAGCTCCGCGAACTATGCGGACGAGAGGCACTACGTGTGTGTTGAAAAAAAATGACCACACCAACACCGTGATAAAAATTTATTCACAAATATTATAATTTAAAATTTATTATGACAATCTAAATATTTTAAATAATTATTAAATAATATTAAATATTGAATATTTAATGCCTGCCTATAAACCTTTTTTTTTTTTTTTTTTTATTTATATTATTAAATTAGTAGTCTATGTACGCAATTTCAACTACGTAGAACTTTTTTTTATAATTCCTTATCACATACTGAGAGGGAGAAATTAAGATACTGTATTACAATAAGTCACATGGAATATGATTGTACATCATACATGCATTAATAAATTTAGCTAAAATTAAATATCTATATGTAAAACTAAAATAAAAATAGACATTTTTTTTACACAAGTTATTATTATAAGATATAACTGATATACTCTAGGCTTATCTATATATATATCATCCACAGCACCATAACTGGTGGTAGGGTCCTCAAACATGCACCGGGGAATTTTTCCATTGAAAAAGGGGGGGGGGCATTTTTCTAAGATTTACAAAAAAAAAAAAATTAGCGGGAACCAAACCCACGCTAACCACTAAAGACCCACTGAAAAACCACGTTTTTCCCTTCC
This sequence comes from Trachelipus rathkii, assembly GCA_015478945.1. Taxonomy (NCBI): domain Eukaryota; kingdom Metazoa; phylum Arthropoda; class Malacostraca; order Isopoda; family Trachelipodidae; genus Trachelipus; species Trachelipus rathkii. The sequence goes on along the minus strand of JABUQX010124069.1, from coordinate 48,271 downwards.
GAATTGAAAAAAGCTTAATAACTTTAAAAATTAGCTTTAATAGTGTTTAAATTTTTTTACATGGAAAATGTATAGAGAGAAATGAAGTATTAGAAAGATATGGCTTCTCCACCCAATATGATATCTTAATCTCTCAATGTCAATAGAGATAGATTACTGAAGTTCTACGAAGAGTTCACAATGAAGAAAAATATTACATATGTGACAAGTGGCACATTAACTAAAGCTGGGGGTCTGGGACGGCGTATAGAGGCATAACCTTAATAATGTTCCCCATGCTCTATACATTATAAAACACCACACACCAAAAATCGTCATTTTCTCCAAATAGGCCTTATGAGCTTTTGCAAGAAGGCCGCAATATTCTTTATGTAACAGAATTGCAAAACCCCCCTTCCTCCGCAGGCCGTAGTAGGTGTAAGTTATTAACCTTAAATTTTTAATTATAATATATTAATAAATATATTATGATTATTATCTAAAATATATTAAATTCTATTATGGCTAGCTTAATAAAAACTCAAATGTTCTCTAATTGGAAAAAAGTTGTTTTTATAAATATTTAAAAAAACTTAATTAACAATTTATTAAAAAATTATACTGGTATACCGGTTTTTCGTTCTTCAACCTGGATTATATATATTTATTACCTACCTTGAATATTTAGTTTTAGTATTATATAATATATATCATTAGTAATACGGGCGTATATGTTAAAAGTGTTTATAAAGAAGAATTTATTATGATATGGATAAATGAATAAGGAATTGTACGCAATGGGCTATTATGTGTTAGGTTATGTGAATGAAATAATAGGTATAGTAAATAGCTGAGAGATTATATAGCCGAGAATTAATATATGATATTATATAAATATATATATATATTATATATAGGTATGATATTATACTATATATATAACTTATGAGGACTTTGAGAGTGTATTATAATGATTTGGTATTTATATCATAAATAGAAAAGGTATAATATATATATATATTATAATGGATATGTAATTAAGTGTAGTTGTTAAGCGGATGGTATTAGTGATATGAATGTGTGAGCTTTTGAGATATCGACCGGCTGTGGAAAGACCTTAAGAATAAAGTGGTAATTGATATACTATGAGTTATTATATGGGAATGATGGAAAGAGAATGTATATAAGGAATTGGTTTATTATATAGTTAGTTTCGGCATAGGTACCTAGAGAATAAATAAGTGATTACCTAAGGTGAATATAGTATGAGATTCGTATATATGTATGTACCATCCACAGTTGACTATATATATAGATAGAGATATTACTGGTTGGTGTGCACTCTTTGCCATGAGTGATCATTTAAGATAAAGAAATATGTAGGTGGAAAAGACTGCGAAAGCGAAAAACATAACTTACAATCCATATTTCAAATGATAGTATATAAGTTTATGTACATATGCACAAACCGCTTTTTTTTTTAAGCTCGAAGTCTCCGTGGAAACCTCAGGTGCCGATTTTATTTCAAAAACAAAAGAAAAACTGAGACAAGAATGCAGAAAAGGGGATGGTTCTTAGTTGAGTGGTTATAAAGAGGATGATAAAAGGGGGGAGAGGGCTTTCTTTTGGGTAATCTTATCTCAGACCTATAAGTGTCATCCTATCTTGATATCTTTTTATGTATTGCCGCTCACTGATTGCTTATACATAGACGGTATCCTCCATCTACTCATCTGGGGGGTATAGGAATTAGGAGAGAATATGAGATAGCTTTGGTGACTATTTTTAGATAAAATAATTGAATAATAATAATATCAACAAAATATAATGTGGAGGATGAATGGAATTGATGATTGAGGATTTGGAGATATTATTAAATTCTACTTATAATAACTTTTTTAAAAATGTTGTATAAGATTTTTATTCCTTAGCCTTTATTTTATCTAGATTCTTTAAATTATTAAATTCCCTTTAATTTAATGCATTTTGAATTTTGTATTCTTATATTGTAAATATACATTAAGTAAAAACCAAAGTTGATCATTGATTCTTGAAAGAAGTGTATAAGTATCGTATATACTGAACTCATCTACTCAACAAAATTGATATATATATAATATACTATATATATAGGGAACTGTTTTTGCCGCCCACTACTATTTCAAAAATTTAGGAACGTATTTGTGACCGAAGGGAGCAAGTGTGCTGGTAGCCCAGTTTTGTATACTAATATATATATTATAATATATACAAAATTCATTAAAATCGGTGAGAAGGGAGTTGGTGTTGAAACTATATAGCTCAAAAATATTTTGCTATGATATTGTCCTTTAGATAGATAATCAGCATTGATATAATTATAAACAGTATTTTTGACTATTCGTAACTCCCCTTACTTTTACCTCATAGCTTTATACTTCAAAGCTAAGAAATCTCCATTTTTGACTACTTCTTGCCTCCTCTACTCCCTCCGTACTTTCTTTAAATATAAGGGGGTCCTCAAATATTTTGCTAAACATTACATTCTTAAAATAAATAAAAACTGGGGTAACCAACATATATATTTAGTACTGGAGTATACTTACATTATAACCTCTATTATGTCATGTTAAAACGCATTTTACCAATGTTATACCTATCTTATATATATTAAGGCACTTCATATTTACCTTCCTTCCAAACATTATAATTTGCCAGGGTTTCAGATTATAATAGTTAAAATTAACTTCAAATTCCTTTTTCTTGATCCAACAGAACCTGAGCTACTTCATACCCATTATATTTTGCAATATATCTGAGTAATAATACTTTATTACGCTATATATTATATATATATATATATTATATTACCTATATATATATATATTATATATAGGTTTTATGAATTTATAAGTAAATCCTTATATATCATTTATATTTATACTATTAAAATTCAATTACCACTTATCATGTAGCTATATACCTCCCTAAGAATAAGTTTAATTTTCGATATAATTTTTCCTATATTAGGCAGTTAGTATTAGATAGAGTATTTATACATCCTATCAATTCCACACTCTCTGTTACTTGAAACAGTAACAATCAACTTTTTAGAAAATCTAGAGTTTTGTGGTTTAGTTGAAATTTAAATTATATCCTATGTAACTAGTGTGTTTTGAAGCCCCGTTTGGCCACGTTCCAGTAATCATTTATATACTTTATGTATTAGTAAATCTACATAAGTTGGCACTCAATTGAGGACAGCCACTAAACCCGTATGGAGGGCGAGTGATCTCTACCTCACTTTTTAGATCCTTAGACTCGTTTCAGTCGTTGTGTTAACTCTAAGATTGTGTGATTCATTCACTAATTAATTGCCAATGATTAATATTACAACAAAGATAGATATATTTGAACATCGTTGTTTATTTCACTCAAGTATTTTAAAGATCGCCCTATAGCCACCTACCACTTTACCACACTGAGATAATTTGTAAATCTGCCTTACATGAGTACCTTATTAAAAGCTTTGCAAAACATCAATTGGATCACCCTGGTCAGCTATTCAGTAATGTATATTGTCTTTTGTGTTATCTTTAAAAGATTGTCTAAAAGTGAAAATTATAAAAGGAATTAAATTATAATAAATTGAGTTTTTCAATTAGTGAAATGTTATTCTTAATTTTAATCTTATGGAATCTCAACATAACAAATGATTATTTCATCTCGTGTGCGAAAAGAGCGCGAAGAATTAATTCTTAGAGGATTTCAAAGATTGATAAAATATTTCTTGTGATATAAAATAATACATATATCCTCTAGAGTTACGGTAATTCCGAAATATATTTAAATCGCTACCTCTTTTATAATATTAAAATTTGAAAGTAATTAAAGTATATAATATTTTTCTAATATATAATTAGAAAATGTAAATACAAGATCGTTCTACTAATTCATTAATTTTCATTAACTTACTAAGAAAGATAATAATGTATTATATAATATTTTAATGTAAGATTAAAAATAATAATAATAATAATAATTAATAATATAATAATATAATAATTATAAATAATAATAATAAATAAATAATAAATAATTAGATGATTCATTATAATATATACAATAATTTTCAAAGATATATATGATAATAAATTAAACTAAATGTGATCATACTTACTATCTTATAAAGCACAAATTATGAATTTGAACTAATTTTTCTCTCAATAATTTGTAAGTGTCATAACAATTTACCTAATTTTTCTGGTTGTAACATGATTAATTGAACATTAGCATCTTTATGTTCACAGATGTTATAAATATCTATTTTATGGGAGGATATATTAAAATATTTTTTTTATACAATATATATATACCGTGTATAATATATATAGCTAACTAAAATTTTTAAATAATATATCTTTTTTTGCCTCATTAATGTAGGTCACATAACATTATTTTTTGTGTTGGGGGGGGTCTCAAACATATTCTTAAATTGTTCCTAGATAAATTTAATGATTATAACGAAAAAAAAATATAATTATAACCAAAGACAAAACAGGATTCTTTCCTAATGCCTACAAATTCATAAATGTTTGATAATATACATAAAAAAAAAATGCTATATTATATATATTTCACCTTATATTTAATATACATATGCTTTAAATATACTGGTATCTCTTATAATCCATCTACGAAACTTAACTACGCAAAAGCTCTTAATCAAACTTGCAGTGTGGGCTCTACCAAATGACATTAGTTAGGGATATTCTTGGAAAAAAAAGAAATCAAAAACATTATTTTTGTTTTTGTTGGAATCTCTGACTCTATTGTTGTGTCGAAGGATCTAGGATTTCACAATAAATCAGAGAAATTAAAAAAGCGTTTCGCCTCACCGGATAGTGGTGTGTGTGCTTATTGGAAATAATTAACTCTAAGAAGACAAAGGAAGTAACATATGTGGGAGGAAGAGAATATGGGGGAGAGAATGACGAGAAACGAAGTCTCTATATATAATCACAAAGAATTATCCACCTCTTTATATAGTGGTTTAGGGTATGACAATAGTCGATAATATCGCGCTTAGGGCTTTATTAGATAATTTATAAGGGACCTAGCTGAAGAATCTAATAACATAATATATGTGTTTGGCGGTGTGAATTGCGAAGAGTATTTACCACAACTCAGGATTTGTTTATTTGAGAATGAAATTGATATGGAAAAATTATGAGCATATATTCTAATTTGAGATTTTGTTTGTAGACATAAAATTAGAGTAAGACACAATTAGTCCACACAATTTAATGGCTTCATTCTTCTCTGATTCATCTAGTTTTTATGACACAGCCAGTGGCTTTTATCTAGTTCTCTAGAATCTAAATATAGTTCGTGAACTCGAATACCATTATTCTATACAAAAAAAAAATATATCTAGGCTCCGGAAATCGAATATATGTTTGAAAAAAAAATCTCTAAGATGATATTTTTCGAGCGTAAATATAAATAATATATATATATATCAGTATATCTTAATATAATAATATATATAATATATATATATTATATAATATATATATATATATATATATTATATATTATATATAGTTATATATATATATATTATATATAATATATATATATATATATATATATATTATAATATATATTATATATAATATATATTAAATATATATAATATATACCTATTATATAATATAATTATAATATATATAATAAACTCACAAGAAACAGTACTATGTCCTCATACCATAAATACAAATTACTTCAATTACCATTATAATTACCAGGTGACTCAACCCATATCATTATGGTAATCTGAGCCACAACTCCACAACTACCTTAACAACATTACTTAATACCTCATTTAACATAAAACTCCTCACTAAATCCTCGGGTAAGTAATCACTGACACACACATATTACTTACTTTCATCAAAAACTCAATTAGAAAAACATATTAACCCATTTTATAGCTTATAATAGATAAACTAAATACAAAATTAGAATAACCATCTGATGGCAACTTAGATACTCATCAATATAACAATATAATAAACCTAATGATTGCCTAATATACAAACAATTCATTCGCCCAACTCTCAATAATCAACACTTAGCTTCACATACCTGGCACAAACTACTCAGTAACATAAATAAATACTCAAGTAATAAGTCAAATACTCATAACACAAAAACAATTATTAAGATAATATTTCTAATTTAACTAATGAGTAATTGACACTAATTACAACAACACTATACACAACAACACCTGAATGAAGAAATAAATAAATATATATCACCTATAGAGCACACCGGTTCTGTAGTGATATAAGAGAAAACAACAATGTGCTTTCTACCCTTTTATAAATTCGAGACAGATCACAAGTCATTTCCGCAACACACATATGCAATACACACTACCGTTTTTTATTTTTTAATAAACACAAATATTTCTTTCATTCCACTAGAGTTTCTATTTACAATTAACATATTACTCTTTTCCTTTTTCACCTAGACTCACTATTATAATTAAAGATGTTTTAAATTAAATAAAGGACAAAGTACCAATACCCCTTCTAGGCCTAATATTAACTATTATTATGGGATTTATATAAATAATAGAATGACAATAACATTCCACCAACTAATACCACCATAACACTACATATAATATTAACTCCAAAACAAATCCATTTGTACCACTATATACAGAAAACGCACTTATAAGATGCTACATACCACCAAACAACTAATTTTTAACAAAAATACATACCTACATACCAGTAAATATATTATATTTACGACCTCCATACTATCAAGTATAATAAATACTAGTTATCACAGATCTACCTTGGCAAATGACTAAGATATTTAGTCAGGCTACATATCACGGCATACTTAGACATATTACTATCTTACAATAAATATCCAAACTAAGTTATTAACCTTAAACCTCAAACCCTAACTACAAAATACATCATGTGTTCAATAATAACTTAATAATCTACCGTAGTGATTCGGAGGATTTACATCCCCATACCTTATCTATTAATTCACTATATGTTTAATAAAATCCTATATATACTATATACATAACTAGAACATAATTGAGTGGAACAGATCCTAGAAGAGTAATAACTGGGTGGAACGGATCCTAGAAGAATAGCATGGTATCGGTGCAAGTGTGGCTTTCTCCCATGTAATGGGTAGTCAATAGGGTGAGTAAGATAAGTGATATATATATCATATTAATATATATATATATTATATTAATATAATTAGATCAATAAAAAAGTGAATGGTCTATTATATATATATATTATTTATATATTAATATTATATATATATATATACTATATATATATATACTATAACAGGTGTTTTTGTATTACTATATATATATTTATATATTACCCTATTATATGATGTAATATATATATATATATATCATATATATATATTTATATATATGTATTATATACTATTATATATAATATATATTAAATATGTAAGGAGAAAATGAGAAATATAGGTATAGCTAGTTTGAATATATTATAACTTATACCCGGGTATAGTGTTGATATATTTATCTTGAAATAGGAGTGAGATAGGTATATTAGTGTTTGTAAATAAGTGTAATAATATTACTCATATTCAAATTTATTATTATAATACATAAGAGTATTCCATATGTATACTTAGAGTTGGATGTTAGGATATAAGATATATAGATTGGTATCAATAAGTGTGAAAAGATTATAATGATTGATTTTTAGTATATATAATTAGTTGGTTGATAAGTATATGAATTATTACATGTGATAGATAATTATGTATTATAGATTTTAAAATAATATTGGGTCCTAATAATATAAAGTGTAAGGGTTAGGATATAAGATATAAAAGCTCTTATAACCTTCCACATATATTTGTTCTTATGTAAAATTATAAGTTTATGTAGGTAGTACTATAGGTATAGACATTGGATGGAGAGTAAGTAAGTAAGTTGATATTTAACGGAGGTAAAGTGTAGTGAGTAATAAATTAAGAGTGATGAAGTTTTTTATAATATAGTGAACAATGTTAAATAGAGTACTAAAATAAGGTATGTAAGAACGTCGCAAGTAAATCAGTATGAAATATAATGATGCTTTAATCTAATTTTAATGAATTAACTTAATTGATAATAAAAATTAAACATTTAATTGCGCAAGCAGGATGAATAAAAACAAATTGAAATTATAAGCAGTGGTGCCAAAAAGATAGTATATTTTGGGTATTATGTGCGAAAGTATATGGAAGTAAGAATGGATAATCAGGTTATAGGTGGTTATTGGTAATGCAAAGAGGTGATTGCAAGCGAGTTAAAAAGGTAAAAAAGTAATAAAGCGTCGTGCTTTGTTAATTGTACTAAAAGCAAATGATGAAGTTTCAAAAAGAAAGATGCTTGGAATTAATAAGTAGGAAAAAAAGTAATGCTCTAAATAAGATGTACACAAAACGCTATAAGATGAAAAATAAAGATAAGGGTAATAATTAATAGAACAGTTGGGAGTATATAGATTGATGTAATTACAATGGGGACATACAATAATATGGTGATATAAATAGTTGATTATATATTCTGGAAGGAAGCGCGAAAGGTAAGAATTAGAATAAGGGGAAGAATCTGCTTATAGAATAATGAATAGGGATGGTGTTTTTTAGGGATGCACCGGATCTCTGGATGTCATGTAAGATATTATGTAGAGTGTGGAAAGAACACTTTGAATAATCTGTAATATATTTATATTGCTAATGATATATAATTAAATGAAGGTGATAATATATATAAGGTTTGAAACACTTAAGGAAAAAGAAATGACAGTATATTTCGGTATGCTTGGGAATCATCTTTGCTTTTCTTTAAAATTTTCTATTTTTCGAGGGAGAGAGGGAAAAAATGATCTATAATTTAAATCTTCTTCTAGCCTAAAGGGATTTTGTCAGACGGCAATAATGTATTTTGCGGGATGAGCTGTTTTAGCAAAGAGGAGGAAGTGTTATGAAAGGGTTAGAGTGTGAGTGAAAGTGTTTAGAAGCAATATAGTCGTTTAGAGTCGTGTCATAAATTACAAAGCTAAACAGTATAGATGGAAATTACTGGTGAAAGGGATCTAAGGAACGGATATACCGGGCAAGTATATTTGTTGTTTGATTGGAAGATGCTGAAAAGTTGATTTGGTAAATTAACGCCAGATTTTCCATTCGATGTAGAGAGATATTGAACTAGTTCATTTCTGGCAGGTCAGTATTTTTGGTTAGAGAAAGTATGCTACAGATTAATTTAGTAGTATTGGTAAGCTCACACTCACTTTATAGTGTAGATTGCTACATGTCACACGGAATATAGAGTGTAAAACTTATTCATAAAAAGGAGAACTAATGTATGCACAGTAAATTTTATAGTAGCACTTAAGGGGTTAAATTACTTGAGAAATTACTAAATTAATGTCCCCTCCAAAAAAAAATAATCCTGAATGACTGGTACATTGGTGTCTAGACTTTTCTATTGAGCTGTAAGTATATATGCTCCTACAGGGGTGTTATTAGAGTCTGAAAAAAGCTGTAAATTCCCCAGACATTGTTAATATGCAAAGACGGCATCGCGCCTGATATCAAATCCTGAAAGTCCCGATGATAAATGGTGGGAATCTGAAGACTGACAATTTGTAGTGTGCATATTAATTGGAAAAATGTCGCTGATAAAAGCAAGTGCCGAAGGATGGGCGTTTAGGGTGATTTTGTTGTAGCATTTCATAGTTGGTAACATGATGCCCGTGTCGCTAGAGTATCTCTCCTAATTACAATTTGCAGATATCTCGAGAAAGAATAGAAGGATATATTCACATGCATATTTTTTGGGTCGTGTGTTGGGAGTCAAGAAGAGAATAGTGAAAGAATCACATAGCTGTTTACTCTGTGGAATTGTGTGATGAGATAATGCTCAAAAAACATACAGGTGGTGTATAAAGGAATTAAGGAATAATTTTAAATAGGGTAGGACTCTTGCCAGTTATGAGCAGTGTTACGTATAAGTTAGAATTAATTTAATGGGAAATGAAATGGTGAACAATGTGGATCAATATATCATTTTACTGTGTAAGAGTGATCAGAGTGCACTGTCAGTGAATTGAAGGAATCTCAGGAAGAAATAAAATAAAATGATTAGTTGCAATAAGCTTCAGATAGTGTGCTGCACAATAAACAATTATACAATTTTTAATAATCTAAAAAATATTCTTATTTTTTAAAAATTTGAACCAAAATTTTTTACATTCTGTGTAATGAATTATTTAAGTAGTCGATGAAAACGTGTATTATTTTATAGCCTGATATCTCCAGTATGAATTGTGAAAGCGCTGGTAGAGTGGCAGTTCCAATGACTATTCTTTTTGTAATAGCTATTAGGGATGCCCAGAGGTGGTAATAATACATATTAATTTGGAGATAAATGTGCTACTGTCGTGGCCAGCTTCAAAGGCATCGTTTACTGTATCGAATTTGATATGCATTGGCTAGGGCCAAATTTCGTGACTATGGTATATAATTTCCAGCGGTCAATTTGCGAGATAGAAATGTGGAGATTGAAGGCTGATTTAGTGAGTGGTTTTTTCAATAAGTTTTTGTTATCGGCCATTAATTACTCAATATTGCGGTTATTTTATGATTTTGGTTTTGTGTGGCGGTATCTGTATGAGTATTTCGTAGTGGGAACTCTCGGTAAGAGAGATTATATACAGGGTTGAGCCAAATTAAGGTGTGTAAAAAGGAGGTTTGAATTACGACCATTTAAGAAGCTGAACTGCAATAGAGTTAGTGTTATAATAGGTGATTGTGAGTAGGACAGTTTTAACCTCATCAGTGGTGAAGTCATAATGTTATAGATGTAGTGAGCTAGCTTGGAAACAATAGTGTGTCTGAGTTATATAAATATTTTAGAAGGTATATTTATGAATTGGATTGAGTGAACGGTAGAACGGATGATGGCAGAGTATATAGTAGGAAAAGTTGTGAATGGCAGAAGGGTGGCTCGGTGCAATTAAAACGTTAGGTGTAATGTATAAAATAGGGATACTAAGTCTTTTAGTTGACGCTTCATAGTGGATTCCTTAACATGAATCATATAAAGTATATGTTATAGTATTTGAAAATTGTGATTATATGGTGATATTTGGTAGATACTGTATCCTCGCTAGTGGAAGAGTACTTTTTCGTAAGGAAAATACTTTCTGATAAGTCTACTCAGATACTAAAAGATCATATGTTCTGCTATACGTGTCTGAAAAAGATTAGGGGTCTAAAGTACTAGGTTATAGGGGACAGTGTTCTATGTATAGATAGAGAAAGAATTTTGACTTATGGTCACAGACTATTCACGTAGATTGTAACTAATATTAGAGAGGTGGGTGGAGTGAAAAGGAAAGCGTTAGAACGACCCAGCTGAAGGAATTTTTCTTAATAAATTGATTTAGTACATTTTGAGATGGTCCTTAACCTTTTCGCCGTGGAATAGTGCTAGGAAAATAGGTTTTTACCAAGAAAAAAAAGAGTACAGGTACCAGTATCTACAAAATTGTGAAATGGCTATTAATATATAATGATAGTTTTCATAGGTTCTTTAAGCAAGTATTGATATTCAGTGTCAGAGTGTGTTGAGAAACAGATCGAGACTGTATAGAGGTATCGATAGGTAAAAGTGTGATTGAGATCGAAGTGTTAAATAAAGCGGGATAATAATATTATGGCTTTTGTAGAATAGGAGAGGAAAAAAATGTTTTGAGTTTATTTGGCGAGGGGAGGGGCGAGAAATAGGAAAAAGGTTTTTGCCATAAATAAAAAGGATTTATATAAATAAAGTGAGGAAGGGGGGGAAATGGCTTGGGAGTAGATTTTTATTTGTGTGAAAATTAGGGGGGGATTTATTGGGGGTTGTTTGGGGGGGTCCCCAAACCTGGGTTATTTTACCAAATGGAGAATTTTGGTGATAAAAAATAAACCCTTCTGTAGTGACAAGCTGATCCACCACCTCATGTTTGACGAGTTATATACATCTCTCCTACCTTATTTGCAAGGAAGGAGGAGAGAGTCCTCGTCGCCTAAGTACAGAAAAAGCGCGTATTATGTTTTACCCCGTAATGTTGATGGGAGAAAGGGGATATAATCTTTAGGGGGTGAGTAGGTCAAGGTCTTTCTTGGGTGAGCTATGTCGTGTGGCGGGACGAGAAGAGAGTGTCCTTTTGTCACACCTTTTTTTACAATTGAGTGTGTGTCTGAAACAAAGGGGAAGGGATGGGCTAACCTTAAAGAAACCGTTTCTGAGACTTTAAGGGAGGGGTTTATAAATTTTGCGTTAGAGAACTAAATGTGTTGTGGTGGTGATTCAGCCACAGCAGTTGTCTTATTAGTTTTTTACACCTCATTTCAATTTAACTTTTGCTTATTTCTTTTTATGTAATGCTTTTTTGTTTACAGGCCCTCAAACAAAAACTCTTTATAACCCCATACCAGGTACTTAATTGGTGAAGGATTAGATAAATAAAAAGGTATTTTTGGGAAAGAATAATTATAATATATGTTATAAATATATTATATTTAATAGTAATATTTATATATATAAATATATAGTAATATTAATATATATATAATATATATATTATATATATACTATATATATTTATATTAAAATTAAAAAAAATTAATTTAATATTTATATATAATTTAATAGATATATATTATATAATATATATATATATATATATTATATATTACTATATTATTATACTTAATAGTATATTATTATATATATATAATATATAATTATATTATTGATTAGGTTAAGGCATACGGAAGAGTTAGGGTGTTCATTATAGGTAAATAGTTATGCTATAAATGATTGGGTAATAAGTATATCGTCATGATTATTAATTTTAAATATCATAATTAAACAAAAATTACTTAATATAAAAATTATAACCTCATCTTTAGAAATACGTATTTACATAACCTTTTCAGCGTTACTATACAGTGATCCTATGGCCTTATATATTCATATAATTTGACCAAAATCTCAGATATTAATTTTCCCTCCTGTCAATTTAATGAGATTCTACCTCAATAAATAATATTTATATAAATAATTAATTCATTTGATTGGTGAAATAATGTGTGATAATAATAATACCATAATTTTTCCCAAAACCAATTTTAAACCTAATATAGTAGCACTATACTATAGAACGTGCTCTCATTATAGACGTAACATAACCCCTAAACTACTTTACTATATATATATTGTATACTTATCATTTCTTATGTACATATTGTATTTACTGTATTTTAATGCTAATTACTACCAAACTTATATATAAGAAGAGACCAATCGTGTGGGATATATTAATCAATTGTGCTGGAAAATAATTATAGCTAAAATGTATAAATAATAAATACATTTTTAGAGAAAGATAAGCAACATATATCTCCTGTTGAGGAAAACACATTTTTTGATTCTTGCTCTGCTTCATTCTAAGCGTGTCTGTGTGTAGTTTACAATAATAAGACACAAACTGAATATTCAAAAAATTAATATTTAATGTTGAACAATGTAAGATAATAAAAAAAAAAAAAAAAAAAAATCAAAAAGCTTCTAAGAAATTGCTAAAACAGAATAACCAGCTGTAGACGGTATTTCTCTTATTGGTTTAAATCTCCCAACCTACCACAATTATTAGTCAAAATTATAAATCTAAAATATAGTACCATATATCATCAAATTACAAAGAATATCATACCAGTATTCTATTAATAATTTATGATTACTTTACATATAATTTTAATATTTTTGTTACAATTATAAAATTATATATTTAATAAAAATAGTTGAGCTTATTTACAAAGCAAAATAAAATACACTAAATGACAAGTAGCCTACCCAGACATTGCTTTCTTTATACCTTTGGAATTTCGTATCAAAAATCCAATCAATATTTTTTTATTTAAGTTTAAATATATATATTATTAATGCACTATTGTGGACACTAAACAACTTGACAGCGAAGCTACTTAACTTTTAATAACTACTGTGTAAATCGCTGGTATATTATATCTATAGCAGGAAATTTATATAAAATTTTTATTATATAATGTATTTCATTACACGACCGTACAGAAAATATTAATAAGTTTATTTCATATAAATAAATAATATTTACTCAAAATTTCCTTGCATCAATAGTAGCTTCGGGGTACCTAGTTTAGTTATGTGAGTAATGATATCAGGTCTAGGCATGATAGAAAATTGTCACTCAGAATTTGCCGATATTATTTTGTAAACTTTAATAATATACAATAAAAATAAAAATTATATTAACTGGTGAATTTTAAAATCACCAGTTTTATCAAATAAAAATTAAAATACAAAATAAATAACACAAGGGTTGAATTTAATTGATGACATATCCTTAACTACACTATCCATTGATATTATGATATCAAATAACCACAAAGACATAACACAACCATATAGTACATTTTACGTGATTATTTGAGAAAAGATAATTATAATAGTATTATAAACTTATATTAATAAAAATTATAACTTATAAACTTTAGAATGGTCAATCTTTGCTACAATTATTTGCTCAAATATATAATATATATTTTAATATTCAATATATAATTAACAAATATAATACACTCGAAAAAAAAACACCGAAGGAGCTTTTAAAATAGGTATATATATAAATGCGGTTACCTAATATAAAGCATATTTGGTTATACTCATATATATATTAAGTTCCTTATAGAAAATAAAAATCTACTCACAGCATATGGACTCATGTATGTATAAGGCATTTATTAGAATTGGAAATTTTCGAGTTATTTGCTCTATGGACTATATATAGTATTATGATTGTGGTACGTATTCCCTACCTTGTTATTATAGTATACTCACCCAGTCTCAAAAGAAGATTATATGTTCACTATAATCATTTTATACTCCATACTCTGTCTCTAGTATTCTCTAATAGAAGATGATATAGCCACGAGTTCTCTAATTTTTCACACACTGCCTCTAAACAATATGACTGTATAATTACCTGATAAATAGAATATTTGTGGTATATTAAAAACGCTACTCAGGAGCTGCATGCAGTTGCAGGAAATGTCAACTCGACGTCCTTAGGGTCACTTGATTAACGCCACATGTTCACGGTATCTCCCAAGGATTGGTGCTAGTTGCTGTAATGTGGGGTTTCAGCTTAGAAAAATTTAAGTCTTAACGGAAATGTCGATACCCTAAGAATGATTTTGTCTCCACAATATTTACAAAGAACAGACTTTGCATTAAAAAATTATTTGACTATAATAAAGATGCTTCCTTAATATAAGTTTCTTATATACCTGCCGCTGTGACCCTGAAATATTAATTTGTCCCAAAGTTTTAAAATCCTTGGGAATAAGTTATTATATATATATATATAAATATATATAATATATATATATATATATAGAGTTGTATAATAATACCGATTATATATATAACTATACTATAATGATAATAATGTTCATATAAATATAGGTGCTTCATTTAATTAATCAACTCAATCGAGCATTTTGCAGTAACTTTTTTTATAGAGTATAAATGAGATAATTTTTATTGAAGGGATATGTAGTAAAGTATAGATAGACATGGTTGAAAAGATTTCACTAAGGATATTAAACAATTTAAAGGTATATACTAAATTCTACTAAGGAGACGTTGTATAAGATAGTTCCATGAATGTATATATATAGTATGATTATAAAACTTTATAGTATATGATTTTGTTAAGAGAATTTGACTACATTAAATCGCATATTTTACAAGGAGAAAAACTTATACGAGTAATTAGAACAAAGCACTTTTAAATGCATATATAATGAAAGTGCATTGTATTTTTATGGTTCAATATTAAAGCATAATATTGACTGTCACAGTTATGATGATCAATTGTTACAATCATATCAAGATAATATTTAAAATCATTTTATTTGTTGCTAGTCTATAAAATTTAAATCAATTACAAATAAAAAATGTTGGTCACATGCAGTTCCACAGTGTAAGCTAACTAATATAAAAAACCTTAAAAATTCCCTAAACTTTAAATATTTGCAATAACTCTCTAATATAAGTATTGATGATTAGAAATAAATAAAAGTGAAGGTCATTTTCTGCGTATATTATTCTCGGAGCGTCCAAGAATAGAATTTTAATTTGAGTGATTTTCACACTAAACAAAAATACACAGAAAGAAAAATCATTTTTTTCTATGTGTTACGAAATGTAAGATCGCTTCCAATATAAGAAATCTGAAAAGTATTTACTCAATAAATAATGTTCGTTAAATACATTCCCTAAAATAAGATTAAGTTATAAAAATTAATTTAATCAATAATAATAAATTTTAACAAATAAGAACTTCCTCCAAAATTTGGTTGTCTTTCATATAATGGGTTCAGAAAGGTTGATAAAAGGCCGAATATGTGAACTCCCTATGATATCCACCGCAGTTTGCTCAGCCACACTCTATTATCAATAGGTCTTATGAAATACCGTGCATAAGAATTTTACTTCGGATTATAAACTCCCCTTATTATTTTATCAAAAGTTTGAGGATTCCATTAATAAATATAATCATATCTCTCTCTATTATATATATATTAGCGTATAAAAAAAAATTATTTTTACAACCACTGAAATACATATTTAGTAAGCACAAATTGAGTATTATACCAAAAAAAAAAAAAGTAAAAATTTTTTTAACCACTAATTTAACTCTCCTTTATACATAATTTTGAGAAATGAGAAATTATTTTAATTTATGTATTTACTTCAATCAAATTATAGAAAATCCTCCTAGTATAAACGATTCTTTTATAATTATTAAACATATAAATATACATACTCTTGAAATTCAATGTTAAAAAAAAAACACAAACTTAAAATAAAAAAATAAAAATAAATCTAGTGTTTTTCCTTTTGTCTTATTAACCTTTAAAAGAGATAATTAGATAAGCTTAGCTCCCACCCTATAACAGTATTTTATTAATGTTGTCTAATACAGACAATAATGCTGAAAGATCAGATTTTGACCTTACGAAGCCAGGGGGGACGAAGGAAGCTCTACAAAAGTTTATCTGTCCAACTCCACCAACATACGATTAAACCTTTACAAAAATTCTTTTATTAAACTTATGTAAAATGACTCTTTTTGAGAGAAACCCAACCCCCAACAAATCCAAAAAAAACTTCTCGCCTCACCGTCTTCTACCTTACCTTACAACAACTTTACTTAAGAGAGTTGAGCTGGGGCTAGTTCAGCACTCTCATCATACACCATCCTCCTCTCCGCTCGGCCACCAGCGAAATTGTCTCTGCAAACATATTTACACCGAACTCTTTATTGCTGAAAGCAGAGTGCTTGGCCATTCTTTCCGCCCTCTTCATATCTCACCCTGAGGCTTTTTAGCCTGGCCTCTAAATCTTGCTTAAGGCTTTTAGAATTCCAGTCTTCTCATTTGCGCCCGCTGGTCTCCCGTTTTTTCCCAAAGAAGATCCCTGCCTTCTACTATTAAGAATTTTATTGGTTTTCGGCGATTATCAATAGCACCCTAGTTAAACCATTAAAATAGATGAGAACTTTGTCCCCTTCACTGTCCCCTCTGAGAAATCCCCTTTCTACAAAATACATTCCTAACTCCTTCAAGGCCTCCTCCCTCGATTCACCGGGTGTCTACCTTCAAACCCAAGAGATCTATTGTGGTCTCCTTACTCTTGCCACTCTTTCTAGCATATCTAAGTCTTTCTTTAGGTGGAATAAGGGTGCGCCTATACCTTTGTCCTCACACAATTACTGATCTATTACTTGGCCCGAAATTCTTTCAGGTTTCGTCTACCCACCTAAAATGTAAGTTTTTAACTACCTTAAAAAGAGATAATTTTGCCAACCGTAGTTAACACCCGTAGCTACTGTTATAGCACAGGTTTACTTATTAACTTCCTTACGTCTTGTATTAAAAACAACTATGTGCCGATATTAAAATTAATGCCCAGCATGCGACTATTATTATGGCCTCAAGTAAGTATTTTCATTTGCTTTACCTTAAATCCATTCGTCTTCGATTTAGCTACTTTCAACAGAAAATTTACTGTCTGTCATAAACTTCCACCACCGTAAGAATTCTTTTTCGTTTCGGTTCCCACAGACTCAAGGCCAAATCCCAAACTCTCCTAATCATACCGGTAACAAAGTTTTCCATCCTTGGATGTTAAGCCCAAACGTAACCTAGGTCTTTCGCAAAGAACCTTACACTTTGTAAGTTATTTAAGATTGCTGATTGCACCGAATCTCCTCATTATAACCTCATTCCGATAGCACACCACCCTCACCACGCACACGGGAATCTCCATCAGACTCGAGTTTTCGCAATTTTGCTTATACATCCCTTTTACACCCGCTAATTCCTATAATCGATTTCCCCCGAACCCAGTCGACGACTTATCTTGAAGAAGTGCGCTCACTGTTGGATACAAGAATCTGAACTCCCGCTGCAAGCAATCTACAATAGGGAGAACCTGATCTGCACCTCTTCCTCCAGCCCTTCCTGGTTTCTTTAAGATCACTCTCTATAAATTTGCCTGTATAAGTAGTTACATTATGAGGATACACCAAAAATAGTGGACTCCCCGCTCGCAGCACTGAACCCTGTGGGACACCACTTCACTTTTGCTCTTCCCTATTTCCCATGATGATTTTAGTGCCATTTAGTTGTACACACTGTTTCTATTCCACAACCACTGCTTTTAAAATACCACGATACAATTACTTCAATTCCCACCGTGATAAAACCACTCCACCTATACACACCATACAACAATCTTGCTAATTAAATAACTTCTTTTATCGGGCTTATGTGGGTGAACGCTTAATCTAAAACAGCTTTGCCTCCAATTGTCGGATGCCATATTGAGGAGGAGACAATTTTGTAATACCAGCAGCCAACAGGAGTTGAGATTAAAGTTGGTGGTCCGGCATTCGCACCGGAGACTACATTCCGGAAACCTGGAAAAGTTAACGGCTGGAACGAAAAACTCGGAAACTATAATACAGAGTTCACAGCAACACTCACCCCTAATACATCACTTACTCACATTATATAGGTGAGATATTAACCACCAATTTTTTTCGGAGCTGAACTCTTCACCTGAGTATTAACAACCGGTAAACAGTGGTTTGTGCTCTCTACGATGAGATTGAAGCACAATTTCTTCGGTCTCGTCTTAGTACCATTTATAAATACAGTCCCATTCACTGTGAGCTCTTAACGATTCTGCTTAAGCTACTCTTAATAGAATTTGATAATAGAGTTCGATAGACCTCTAAAATTAAGTTCACCAGAGACCATGAGAGTGTAATTGGAGATTAATGACAATTACCTACAAGTCGACCGCAAGTGTTCCAGATGAAGAAGAAGATCTCGATGTGCATTTGGAGCTCGTTCCGTAAGAGTACAATCGATCTCTCGGGAACAGCTTACAATGTAAAAATAGAGATTTACAGCATTTAACCTAATTCAATGAGGAAGAACAGGAAATTTGTATACTTTCCCAAGAAGGGTCTGAAGTGACTCGGAAAATGGTTTTTTGGGCAAACCAATCCCTTGAGCAGCGCTATCTACAGGAATAATCCAATGCAGGTTCCCATCAGGGTTCAGGACCCCAGAGAAATTTAGGCAAAATATTAGTAAATCAAGTAGGCTCATATGTACTTAAGAACTGGGTATCAAGCGTGGCCTTTCTATGAAATGTTATCTTGATTTTTTTGGATAATATTACTCATCAGTCTTCAGGGAGTAAGTCTGGCCAAAGAGTAAATTTTAGCACAGTCTACCTTCTCCAAGAACAGCTGGTTTTTTGAGTCCAAACAAAAAATTTTGTTTTTGCCTCACACACCAAAGTTTATAGCTTCCCTGCGACAGAAGCCCGCCTGTTCTGTACTAAGATTTCGACAAAACGCAAAGTCAGTAGGATTTACATACCACAACTATCTCGCGGGTGTTGTCCTGGGACTCTCGTGCATTTCATTCTCTCCACGTGAGAGTTACTGAAATGAACGTGTCCTTATGACTTCGCACATTATACGGGGTGTGTCATCTGGAGAGATAGAATGTCTCGTGTGTGCGGCTGCCCAGGCTGCAGCTACATATGTCAAGAAGGAGGTGCTTCATTGGAGAAACACCTATCCATCTTCAGAGACCTTCCCTTTCGTGGTCTATTATATAGCTCCTCTACGGAATGTCTTCAACTGTTTTTAAAAACGCATTTTGTTCTTCTATATTGAATTGCGTTTTGTTAGTCGGCTAATGATAGTCTGAGGACTAAGGAACGATACATTTTTAATTACACAAACAATGAGATAGCTGGAAAACTAAGTTTATTCTCATAACTCCTCAGAAAATTGTACATCCTTTTACAAACAAATTCAAATATTCTCACACTCTATATATTAGTAAAGATATCGTCCTGCATCCTACAAACATGGAAAATTAAATACATTTTATTAATATTTGATCGTTAGTATCTTCAATAAGCTTCGTATTCTATAAAGTTAATATTTATCTCTCTTAAGGTGACATAATACACCAACTCGAATAATTAATATAAAGTACCAAGGATTTTAACTTTTTGGCCTAAAAGGTTAGTGATACTCAAGTCTCTTATAATAAAAATAATAAAATAATAATAGAAAATAAGCATAAATTAAGATAAACCTATATCGATATAATTACTCAAATAAATTTTAAAATATGTATTACTAATTATCATACATATCATACAATAATAAATAATAATAATAATAATATTAATCTTCGAATAGATATACGTAAAAGTATTACACTCGTACACAACAATTTAGTAATTACCGACCCAGTCTAGATTCTAGAGCAGTTTTGATTTTGCAACTCAAACACAGAAGTTTCAATTTATTTGTCCACTCAAAATCGTATTTTCTTTTATGTATTGATTTCCCTGTAAATTATAGCACCACAAATCAATGATTTTATTTTTTTACATATTTTCTCACTCTCATCTTGTGAATTAGTCTTCGCCCATCTCTTGTTTATCATGCTAACATATTATAATTAATTCAAGAAATAGCATGGCATAAGTTGATCAGCCTCTCCTCTAAAGATAGGAAAAGAGAAGCTTCCTAATTTCTCAAGGGAATTATATATGTAGCACTGTTGATTTAAATAATAAGTTAAATTCATCCAAATAGTCTGTATATCAACATCATTTCTTCAATATACTAATATAAAACAATTAAGCTAGTTAAATTCGAGTCAACTTCAATCACAGTTTATCATATAAAAAATAAACGTAACTGACAGCAGTCAGGTAACTTCGTTGTGAGTATATAGGTGACTAAAGCAAATATAACTTAACCCTAGTAATTCGCTTGATGGTCAAACCTTGTATCCTAATCTTGACTTCTATATAGCAAGGAAGTTAGTCAGATTTCTATCCATAATAAGTAAATATAGATATTATTATTATACTTGTATATATGTATGGCACTTTATATCATGTGATTTGGGTGTCAGCACATTATTATTGACTGTCCTTCATTTTTTATAAAACATACATTAGTATATATAGTAAATAGGAAGAGTCGTTCACCCTCATTTTTAGATACAGTAATCACTAAACCTCTTGTTTACCGTCACATTTCTAACTCCTCATAAATAATCTAGGTGATACAAAATGTTGATCCGGTTACATAAATATCACTAAAGGAATAATATATTCGTTTCTCTCTCTCTCAAAATAAACATACTTACACTTATTTAATTAAGTTAAACTTACAAGCTCACAAACAAATGTCATTTTTCCTATTTATCTCAGTGTAGGTAAGATATTAGGAATTTATAATTATAACCTAAAGTGTTATATAGAAAAAGTAATAATTTAAATACAAGCAAATTTGACTGTCTAAAAAATATTAAAAAGTTATTTCACACAACTTTTTAAAATTCGGACTCAACCATCTCGCTCTCGGTATCCATGAAGTGTAGAATCATAAAGACGCTCCTGTTCGCGCTGATAGTTAGAGCACTTTGCAAGTTAGTGTCATCGTGCACTTAAATTTATATGAAAAAGATTTAGATGATATAAATCCATGAAACTAATCAAGAGTGCTGCATCTTTATCAGTGTTTACACTCTCGCTTCACTGTGACTATACAATGTGTACTATCTCCGTATCAGTTATGTTTTATATGGGCCTAGTACATAATCATAAGCAGTGATCCCTTAACCTAATTTTGTATCTCTATATTATTCCCAAGCACTTTACTGAATTTTTCACATAATTATATGTCAACAGAAGTGTTCGCCTATAAGTATAATATCTAATTAGATTATTGGCACCGTAGTAATAGTTCTCTCACGCCCTCGGCTACCGGGAGTACTCAAAAAATCGAGGTACTTATTGACTGATCAAGAAAAGATATTTTTGGCCTTGTATGGATCGTGACATTATGCTTTTTTGTAGTATTAGTGAGCATGGTGCGTTTCGAAAGTCCATTTCACACCAAAAACAACAGTCACTCAATTAGAAAATTCCTTCATTCAAGATTTTGAAACGAGTTCATACTAGATATATGGGTCCTTTTTTACCTGCATCAATGTGGAATGTCTTCCAGTTTTTCGTATAGTTATTCTGCAGTCGACCGAAACACAAAATGGGGCTGAAGCCTTCCCATTTTCCAACACTACCCAGCAAAATCTGTTGCCTTGCTTTTATGCAGTGGATGATCCAAATTCGCTTGTCCTCTCTATGTGGGATTTCTGACCGAGGGTCCCCCATCAATCCGAAAGCGAGTTCTTCAGTGAGTATTCCGCAATGAGGTTTTGGCCTTTACCATCGTCTTAAACAACCGCGCTTATCGATTCACCTTACACGCTACCCTAAAACACTCATATAACAAAAACTGGAATCTCCTCTCAGGAGATCCAGATATAGACAGTCTGATTATTCATGCCCCCTATATTCCTATAAATTTCTAACCAAAGCGTGATCAGTCTGCACTTGATGGCAATGAAAAGAAAACCTGGCTTTCTTAGCTCTTACACTCGCCATCACCCTCTCTAACAGCCCTCGAAACCATGCTGGGAGTCTATACAAGGAGTGCTCCTCTTTCTCTCTAGTCTAAAAATATTTGTCCTCTAATATCATTTGACCTCCCTTCAAAAGCTCACGGTTTAATTCTGAGTGATACATACCCCTCATTACAACCACTATTGGAGTGTATAGGGAGAAGAGGCTAGAACTGTGCTTGTGATTTCCCCAAAAATCCTTTCCCATCTTACTATCGTCTTTCTTAATTTAGAGAACAGTAATTGCACATTCACACAATTTATTCTCGTTTCTCCAGTCGATTCTCACCCTAGACCCATAATAGACCGTCACCAATAGTATGATAGATTGCTCTCTTAAAATAGTAAGAAAATTATAGTCGCCGCATTTACATTGACATAGGCTATAGTGGATCTTCACAGACCCTTCCTTCATTTTCCCAGCTACCTACCCTTCAACCACCTCCTTCTCCAGAATGCTCCACTCCATACCAACCTACCCATATAATCGATTGCCTGCCCGCGCCTCTCTCGACCCGTCCACGGCAAGGTCACACTTTACCTAGGTCCGATCTTGTTCCTTCATGGGTCTAACCGGGACTTCCAGCAGACGCAGAGGCCACCAAAACCCTAGATCTGCAAGGTAGTGGATAATAAAAACCACGATTTAGAAAGCTGCCCTTTTAAAGAAAAGCTTTCAACTTGCACCCACGTCAAGTCCTGTCTACGCAAACTGATGAGTGCATCAATCCTCGTTATAACGAACTCGACATTTGCATTTATGAGAGAGGCTGGCAATTCTCCTCATACGAGAGTAACCGAAATCCAGAATGTAATTGAAGATGTCAGAACGTGAACTAGGTACCCAAATGGATAGTCCAATTAGCCGGTTTAAATAAGCGCGTCACCATGCTGTCTCTTTATGACGTAGATAACGGGACCATGGCAATGCCTCGTCGGTACACCGTCAAGGAGACTCGTCTTGACGTCACCTGATAGTTGTACTTCAATTGTGTCTCTGGGATTGTCCCCTGGATGTGAGGGTCGTCATATGCCGACTGTTGTCCTATCCGTGGATAACTTCTACCTCACCAAGCGATGACTACTTCTAACTTGAATGCTAGCATCCCTGATGATCCTGCTGTCTCTGCTTTGTACGCTAAGCATATAGATGACCTGATGTCCCTCTGATGTCCTGATGTCCTAATAAACCTTTGCATGGAACCCTGATGTCTCCTGTGATGTCCTAGATATCTTGAGTCTCTTGATGGGCGCTGATGATGCTTGGGTGCCAACCTGAATAGCCCTGCGCCGGTGTGTCGAAGAATGAGGTCCGTTGATTGGACTGATCCCTTCGCATACTTTTGCTGTGGCCCGTACTACTCACATGGACCACGGCCACCCCGTACCTGGAAAGACTATTCGACAGGCTATGACTGTCCCCTCTTTCTATGTCAGGGCTGCATTCTGTCAGGAGGACTGATTTCTGTGGATGTGGTCCACTGCAAAAGATGCCCGATCACCACCACTGTGGTCTAATGTGGCCAGCAAGGTGATACTATTCAAACTAACTAGAGGTGAGTGTGTATTTTAGAATTCGTAACTTCAATTATGGTATTTGATGTCCAGAAAGTGAATGAGAAGGCTCAGTAAACACCCACCCACCTTCACCTCTCATCTAATCAACAGACAAGCAGGCCTTTAGGTAACCTAACCTGGTAAACAACATGCCACTAACTCTCCATTCGCATCTAAGATCTCGAAGCTGTATGCTGTCTGATGAAGGATTCTCATATCGTGACCGAGTAGGACACAATTAGACAGGTGTGTTTCGGCAATCATAGGCTTTGGATGAATAGTAGAGAGAGCGGGGAGAATACCTAAGCCTAAAAAAACTGGAGCTTGTGATATAAGGAAAGCTCCTTAAAACAGCGCACTAGCAGCGAATTTGGACATGGGACCCAAGCTTGCCTTGATTGCCTTTATCAGGAGTCCTAGATGTTATCCACTAACCACCAAACTGCAAATAACATATTATACAAAGTTCATATGAAAATAGTTGTCTTCTTGGAAAAAAAGACGGCCCATAACTAGAAGCATCCCCCTGGTGGTGGAACTAAAAGATGAGATCAATAATTAAAACATTCACACCACCTCATTAAAGATGCTCTAAGACCATTCAGAAACGATTTAGAATAAAGGCCTAAGCGCAGCTCGAGTGGGCCCCGATTATATAAATTGGGCAGGGTGGAAGGCATATACTAAATACAAACATGTCAACCTATAACTTGAATAAAAGAAAATATTTAACAGGCGCCAGAGCTCTAGGCAACCATTCATCAAGAAGTATTAACGCCGAGATTTCCAGCATGGTAGAACCAAAGCTACCACCCTCGTCATGTGCAAATATTGCCCTCTTAATAATTGGTAAGAGCAATCTGTGAAGCAATGTGTCGTGCTCCCTTTACACTAACACCGATACCTCCCGAAAGGAGACCATGTGCAGAATAAGGAGCAAGCCTTTGCTCCTCACCAAGTAAAGGGACGCGCAAGTTAAGTATTACTAACCCTAGGACCACAGGGGGATTACAGCCGTGGAGTGGAAGTGTACATAAAACACTAGCATATTCCGCACAATGATAAATAGCTGAATTGATATTGGGAGGAAGGTGAGAGTGTTTGAAATTTTAGTATTATCGGGTCGCCACTCGGCCAAAATAAGACCGAGACCTGAAACATATTTCCCAGAAATGGAAACCAATAGAATGTTGATGGAAAATACTTAAGTAACTGGAAGAAGTCTGTTTCCCTTGGTCTGGTAAGGATCTTTCAATAACAGCAATAACTCGATGATGTTGGCAACAACCCCAATGTAAATTAAATCACAAAGGGGGATAGGAAAAAAAAATATATATAATTTAATTAAAATAAAAAATACTGGAATAATGATAACTACAAACTGAGTACTAATGATTTTTATGTCTAATTGACCTGTAGAGAGATATACAGAGATTGAGATTTGCTCAGTAAGATTTCTTGAACTTAAGAATTGGTTTAGGTCCGGAAATAACATAGGAAACGGAAATAAACTAAAATACTGAACGATTGAGTTATTCCTTGTTTATGTAGTGAATGATGCAACTATAATAATAATTATGACAAGTGAACTTGACTTCGTATAGTTTGGATGATGAGATTGAGATCAATTCTGGAATTGTTTGCAAAGAAAGATTCGTACATAAACAGGCAATTGACCTGATGGTTTAACAGACGAGTGCTTCTAAGATCTGAATAGTTCTTTCAGGATATAAACAGATAACTGAATCCAGGATAGAAATAGATCATTGAACCCAGGATAGAAATATTTGAGCCCAGTGTATAAACCCTGAAAGAAGGAAAGAATTTTAAATACCTTCTTCTTTCTCTGATAAATTGATGAGTGCTGTTAAGAAATTTCTTAAGTACCTACCCTGTTCAGCAATGCCGGCTGTCTACAAGGGGTAGTATCTGCACTGGATAGTTGAGCAATCTATCGATTTTTCAAAACAACAAATTTCTGATTTACATCCATGTCTCTGCAACAAAAGACTGGGACATCACAAATGATTAATATGTAGAGCATTAATTACATATAAAACATTGTGACAGAAATCAATATAGGATTCCAATCTTGTTATCCATATCTCTGGCTTACTTGGTAAATTGGTGTTGTAGTATTTGGCATCCTCAGATCTTAAGAATGAGTCGACAATCAACGCCAAACACACAATTAAGAAGATATTATAATAACAATCAAAAATAATATTCAGTAATCAAAAATGACCTAAGAGAATGGAGAGAATTAGTATGTTCTGTCGTAAGATTACATTAAATCACTTCTACTGACTTTCATTGTAACTGGTTTTAGACTTTTGAAAGTTGGAATAGAACCTGGAAACTAAAACAAAAATAATAATGGAGCCATCCAATTACTAGGGATGGTGATCTCCATTATATATACTATATATATATTATATATATATACTAATATAGTATATATATATATATATAAAATATTTTATATATATAATAATAATATATATATACGTATATATATATATATATATTATGAATATATATAGTATATATAAAAGGAGGAAAAAAGAATGACTAAAAGGGTTGGCATTTACATAGGAGAAAAACAAGAGGGTAATATCGAAACAGTTTGGTAAGGAGGCAAAAACGAATGGGACAATACAACCCAGGGGAAATAGGAAGTCTCTTCCTGGAAGTAAGCGCGAAAGGTAGAATGAGAATAAGGGTGAATCTCTTGAATAATGACGAATAGGATGGTTCTCTTGTACTGAATGAAACTGGATGGAGGGGAACGAAGTGGAAAAAGAAAAACACTTCGAAAATCTGCCACACTATTAACAGTAATGACAGAGGTGGGGAGTGAGTAGTTGAATGTATGTGAGGGTTCATGGTTGCAAGAAGGAATAAGGTATTGGGGATGAGGTTCATTAGGTAAAGGTGGAAGTTATGGGTGAAGGTGAGAAAGTTGAACGAATGGTTAAATCTGCAAGATTAGAATGAAAATTACTCGTTGAAATGATTCAAGACACGGATGGCCGAAGATGCCGTATTAGATTGGGAATTGGAACGTTGCTGTAAGTCTAAAGCGTTTATGGAGGTAATAGTTCCGAGGGTTCCAAGGGATGGAGGAGAGCGGTAATAGTACCCTATATTAAAGGGTAAGGGAGAAAAGGCGGAAATTAGAAATTAGTAGGTGGGAGATAAGTGTTTATTGAAGCTGTTTTGTAGGGGGAAGTATATCCTTGGTATTTGGATACGAAAAGAGTTACGTCAAAAGTGACTGAAGGACTGAAGGACTGATTGGTAAAGAACAAAGGTGCAATTTAGAGTGTAGAGGATGTGTGGATCAAATCTATACATTGAAACAAATGATTGAGGAAGATGAAGGGAGAAGAAGATAAATGTACATTTTTGTATTTTAGTTGCGGATTCATGCCAACAGGCTATGATGGAGTTAATAGGGAAGTTTTATTGCAGGTGTTTAGTTGAGTATTATGGTGTTGTGGTAGGCTGCTGAATGGAGTTCAAAAGTTGTATGTATATGACTGATAGTTTGATAAGCGTGGATTTAAGAATATAAATTGGTATGTCAATGGTTGATTGGTTTGGCATTAATAGCGGAGGAGACAGCGGTCTGTGTTATGTCTCCTGTTATTCAATTTGTATATGGATGGGGTTATGAAAAAGAATTTCGAGCCACGGTGGAGATGCAGAAATGGTGTAGAAATTGGATCCGCAAGAATTGGCAGAGAGTGGGGGGCTGCCCTACCCTGATCTATGATGCCGGGCATGATCTGGTTCTATGTGCGAATCTGCAAGAGAGTTGTGATCTGAGAGATTTGGATAGAGCGAGATTTGGCAGGCTGTGTAAAAAGGAGGGGCTTGGAATTAACATGGATAAGAGTAATTATGTTGTGGGACGTGAGAGACAGTCTCAGTTCTTGTAAGTTATGTTAGATTGAATGAGCAGCTGGAACAAAGTGTCTGAGTTAAATTTAGGGTATATAAGTATTTCCAAAAATGAGCAGCAACATTGAAAAAATTTATATGCGTAAATACTTGAAAATGCAGGAGTAGCTGAAATGCGTGCAAGTTAATACATCGAGTGGAATGTTAAAAAGGACTAAGTCTTGAGATGGGCTAGGGTCTTGCATTGAGGGTATGTTGTTATCCTGTTTGTTATTGTTATAGTAGTGAGACTATGGTCTGGGGAATAAGAGGTATAGATCTAAGGTATAATGTGTCAGATGGACAATCTTAGGGAGTGCTAGGGGTGAGAAGAATTGAGAAAATGAGGAATGAACCTTCATTAGAGAGATTGTGGTAGGTTCGTGAAGAAAGGGGTAATGAGGAGGAATAAATGAAAGTATGTTGAGGAGGTTTTGGTCAAATGGAAAGGATGAATGACTAGTCGCAGTTGCGGTACTAAGCGGAGTATCAGTGCCGAGATGTGTCGTGGGAACCGGAACGAGAGGGGAGACCGAAGCGAAAAGTGATGATTCAGTAAACGAATGTTTTAGGAGAAAATGTGAGTGTTGGTAGAGGTAGGACGACCGACCGGGCAAGCGGGAATCTTTGCCGGGGACGGGGGGGGCTGCTTTCCTAATTTTAGCTGGGCCGTTAGCTAAAATTAGAATATGTAAGTCAAAAAAACACATGGGCATTAAACTATAAAATGAAATAAAAATAATTTCAATTATATATAATTTATTAATTATAAAATTAAGTAATACATTTAATTATTTCAACTTAAATAAATATTTTGAAAGAAATTCTTTAGAAAATAATTGATTATCTAGAAGAATAAGTTGTATTAGAAAACATATATATATACTAATATATATATTAGGGGTATTCCAGTACCGGAACTGAAATTTTTCATTTCCGGCCGGAACCGGAATTAGCCGGATCACAAAAAAAATTCCGGCCGGAATTCGGGCCGGACCGGAATTCCTTCTGATTATATCTTATATATAAAGAAGTAAAAAAAAAGGCTTTTATATAACTATTCAACATAATCTTAAGTTGGAGTTTAAAAACGCCACTCTTCATGAACATATATATGCGGAAAATCATTCATCGAAAGGAGGAATTACTGGAAGGTCCAAATATCTTTATTTAAATTAGTAAACAAGGAGACTCTTGTATTTCATTAGCAACAGGGGGAAACCGCAAAAGAGGCAATAGATCCAAGCCGTTGTTTGAGATAAAGTGCAGTTTTGAGGAGAGTTTCTCCCCAAAAAAAAGATTGGCAGATCAATGAACCGGCAAATCACAGTAAAAATAATGAATCTATCGTAATGAGTAACCAGACCATTCACAGCACTGAAAAGAGCAGATTTCAATAGACTTATTGCCCGTTCTTCAACAAAATATCTTATTCCTAACAGAAAAATATTTTCTAATAGAGAAGCATGTCACCACTCCTCCATACAGGAATATGCATCAGCAGTATATCGTGAGAAGTTCTCTAAAGGCTGATCAGATATCATTTTACAATACTAGTAATTAGAGCAATGTTAATATTGGGCACAGATCATTTATTTCTTTAACTCCACTCTGGCTTACCAGCGAGCTTAAAAAAAATGACATGTTTTAACCATTTGCAAGTCTTCCAAGGTTCTCATATCTGGAATATGAAAATCACCTATTGAGTTGTTGAAATATGTATGGAATAATTTGGGAAATTCCTCCTAACAAAAACACCATTTGATCCTTCGAGATGTAGCATAAAAACATGAAGCTTGGAACTAAATTTGCAGGAGACACAAGTTTTGCTTGTTTTATTTTCATAACTTCAATTTTTGTTATAAAGATGCCTATATTTCTAAATAACAGTGGTGATTTAAATAAAGTTTTATTCGTATTAACGAGAGTGCTGTATTCCATGCACCATTTAAACTTTTAAAAAGGAATACAAAGAGACTTTTTTAATTTTTATTTATTTTTATTTTATTTATTTTTTTATAGATTTTAATGTTGAAAAATAGCACATATTTCGATAATCTAAAAAGAATGAATGTTTGAAAAAGACCTCTGCCAAGTTATATTATAGAACAATCAATCATTTAAGCTTTGACTGCTAATAAAATGGCAAATACTTGAAAAAAATCTAAGAGTTTTGCAAACCATTTCTCATGGTTACAAAAACTATAAAGCAAAATCAATTATATCAATCAATATATTTACTAAAAAATCTTTTGGAGTTTTTTTCTTATCCTCTCAAACTCGAGGATTACAGCAGAGTCTTCAGACTTTAAAAGAAGAGCTGAACAAGGCATTAGAGTTTAGATTTATTGAATAAAAAGGAAAGAGAAAGGATCAAGTAGACATATATAAAAACAAGATAATTGTTTTAAGTACTGTTATAGACCCAAGATTTCTCTGACTTTTAATTTCTTATGAAATAGAGAATTAGTAGAAATAAATGGAATGCCTTGAAGAAGATATGCAAATAAATTGAAGTAGAAAGTGATAATAAGTAGTAGCAGATACAGAAGAAGGTATCAGGCGAATGGAGTCAGCACGATCCATTTCAGACACGAGCATTAAGTCTACACGAATTGAACTTAGATTTGCCAAGATACCCTCAAGATCGATCAGGAGCATTAAAGAAAAGAATTAGTGCAAAGTTACTATAGTATCTTTATAAGTATTGAAGCAAAGATAAAGTGACAGTAGTGTTAGTTGTAAAAGAAAAAAAGAAAATCCAGTAAAGAAGTGGCTCTTCAAAACGTGAAATTCTTAAAGAAATCTTAAATTTTTTTACCAGAAAAATCAATTTCTCAATCTGGGAAAAGAAGAATTCTTATAATTGGCGGAAAAGTGACCAAGCTAAATTTCAACATAGCAGCTACTAGCTCAAAAATTACTCGCCTTTCCAGTCTCCATGTTATATTCAGAAGAAATTATTTTCATTTTCAGAAGCAGGAAAAATACTATTTGACGGAAAAACGTTTAAAAATTAGTTGCCCCAATACTGGTGACACAGTTTTACTCGCAGATAATGTAATCCACGTATTGAACAATGCCTACAACACAGCGCTACTTATATTTCTGATGTTTAATGAAGATGGGCCTGAATAGAGTGATGTAAAATGAAATCCCTTCCCATCAATTTTTTTCACAAGATAGATTAGCAATTCCGGTTCCGCCGAATATTTTCCAAACAATTCCGGCCGAACCGAAACCGGAAAAAAATGTCAAATTCCCAGGCCGGAATTCCGGACCCCGGACCGGAGATTCCCGTGATCAACCTTCTAATACTAATATATATATATCATATAATAATATATATATATATATATATATTATAGTTCTACATAATATATATATACTTATCTATATAGTATAAATATATATATATAGTATATAATATATATACTATAATATATACTATATTACTGATATTATTAATAAGAAGAGAAAGCATAATTTTGGCAACATTTATTTTAATGGACGTTTCGGGTATATAACGTACCCATCATCAGCACAGCTTGCAATTGAAATAAATAATATAATTGTTAACACAAAATATAAACAATAAAATGAACTACTATAAAAAACTTGCTAATTACAATAAATGAAACACATCAAATTTAAAATAAAAAATCACACGAAAAAAGTTATCTAAAGAATTGAGTTACTTTTCATTTACAGAGAAGGCAAAATGCAAACTGAAGTTAAGAAAATTTGTTTACAGTGAGAAAAAAAAAAAAGTTACTTGGTTGGTATAAAAAATTAATGAGTGAAGAGGGGGGATGGACGACAAATCCTTATTTACTTCGGGTTTTAAATTCAAATGTAGAGAGACTCAAGAATCTTTCTGCTCTAGTTGTACATTGGCAGCGAGAGTAGAGGAACTAAAATTTTTTATTGTGCAAATAGAGGCGGATTATTTTGAAGGGCATGATTGCGTCATGGATGAGTTTTCTTTGGGTGTGAAGGAAACCAGTTCCGTAAAGAAACTCCCCGGTGTTCCGAGATCCTCAAAGTAACAGTGGAGGCCTGTTTGGCCGCACGCCTGTACGGACGCTCATGCAAGTCCGCACACGTTATACAAAATATAATATAATGAGGCACTGAGCGGCCGGAACGTGAAACCAAGAAATCTTCTTACCTATGCCGGACAAAATTTGAAATACTGTGGTTATTCAATAGGAATGAAAATAAAAGCGAGCAAAGGAACACAGCCTTGCGTAAACATATTGGATGAGAGTAGATGTGATATGAGAGTTCACAAGTTTTTGCAGGTTTGCTATTACGAAAGAATGGAATTTTATAGATAGATAAGTTTTTAAGGGATTGGTTGGGACTTGAAAATTTTAGGGCGGAAATGGTTATTAAGAAAGTCGTTACTAGGTCTGTAATAGCACTGTTGTGAGGAACAGAGATTTGCAAAAGGCAAATGGGGACAGATATTGTAATTTCAAAGTAGAAAAGACCACCATGAGGCGCATA
Organism: Trachelipus rathkii; assembly: GCA_015478945.1. Lineage (NCBI taxonomy): Eukaryota > Metazoa > Arthropoda > Malacostraca > Isopoda > Trachelipodidae > Trachelipus > Trachelipus rathkii. Next base: position 15,034 of record JABUQX010124069.1, on the reverse strand, counting down.
AGTTAAAGGCACGGAAAAATTTTGCAATTTGTAGTGGAAGACATTTGATTGGAGGGGAGAAAACTAAAAAAATTAAACCGCCATTAATGTAGTAGAAGAAGGTTTTCTGGTTTTGCTTCCGCCTCACAAAGTAACAAAACGTGGAAAAACTTCGGGCAAAATTATATTTCAGGCAACTCAATCTTATAAATTTGAAATCATGAGTAATACCAATAAAAAAATTTATCATAATTGTTAGGTATGTTTATAATTTTGCACAATTATATAACAAAGGAGGATAGGAAGGTAACCAATATATATTTTTTTAATTTGCTCGATTCTAACCCTCTAAATAAATATTTAGTGTAAATTTCACACTGAACCCCAGTAGGCAAAACCCAAGGAATTTATTTCCTGAATTTTGACGGAGGCCAGGGTCGCCTGAAAAACAATGGCCCACCGGCGGCCTTGGCGCCGCGGGACTCCGGGGACCGGTTCCTAGTTTAGAGGCGGTAGCAAGAAAGGTAGCTCTCATAATAAAGGATGATGAAATGGCGGGCAGGAATTGTCGAAAAGAGGGGTATGGTTGTGGCCCACCTGGCCAAGGATTGAACCACCCTAACATTGACGAAACCCTCGCTACCATGGCGGAGTGCCCGCGTCGGCGGCCCATGAAGCTGTCTAGGGATTGGTTTCTGACCTGCGACGAAGTTGATCACTAAGTAATGAGTACTGAGGGGGCCCGCAGGTCAAGGCTGGGCTTCTTCTTCTTCGAACTCCTTGTGTCATGTCTTCTCCTTATGCTGTTTCTTCTATGCCTATTACACCGCACCTTACTCCATATCTTGGGAAAAAATAGAAGGAAGATAAAGGAAGAAAAATAAATAAAAATATTCCATAATGATATAATAGCATATCTACGTCTCATCCCAATATCACCTATACTAGCCTATACTATAATACACTATATATATACTACCTACTAGTCATAATATTATCATATATCAATCTTATAATCCAATATATAATATATATACAAGTAAATATATATACATATATAATATATATAGTATATATATACTAAAATATATAGTCATATATATATATATCTATTATCATATATATATATAACAAAGTGGGCATTAACGCGTTGAAACGTGTAAATCCTTAATTTAACTCCGTTTGAATTTGTTGCGAATTAACTATTAACGCTGTCGTTAATTTCAAAAAAGAAGTAACAACTATTTAACGAGTTAAAATTTTCGCCCTACAATCCTTAACCCGTTAAGCTTATTTACGAGTTTCTATAAAAATTTTTTCTTATCAGATTTACAAATTGTAGTTAGATTCCGATTTCGAAATTAACGGAGAAACTTATTTTTTCAAAAAATTCCTAAACGCTTCCTCTCAATGGCTCAAAATTGTTTATTCTATATTTACTCGGTTATTATCCAGATTAGTAATGTTAACACAGGGTTGAAAAAAACCCGAGTTTTGAAGGAATGTCCTTACGTGCTGACACCACCCTCGATTCAAAACTATATTCTCAATAGTACTCTAAATACTAGCACTTTCGCCTAAGTGTGGAAGCACGCACAAGTCCAACCTAATTCGAAAAAAACATCCCACTCTGATCCTTTTAACTATCGCCCTATTGCTCCTCATCTACGATATTCTATACTAAATAAATCTTTGAAACCTTAACTCAACATCTACAACTACGAGACCATCTAGGATCTCTTCGTCTTCTTTCGAATCGCATATAACGGGCTTTTGGTAGTTCAAAGCATCTACTGGCGATATACTTCCATTTAACATATTATGCGTTATTTCGCATCTTAAGGCAATAACATGCAAGACTTGACGTAAGTGGCGCATTGACATTACCAACCAGCATATTAGACCGGCGATATGGCCACCGCATCATGCTCTCCGAAAGAGCCCCTCCCTTACCTCACTACTCTATGCCCTTACTATATGTCTAGCTTTCTTTCAAATTATTCGCTCAACCACATCCTGGCATGGTGATAGAGAGGACGAACTTCCCTTCTTTTTCTGGTCCAATTAGTGGAGTTCCTCAGGGTGCGTCTCATCTCCTACCTTGATTCCTACTTTTTCATTAATGATCTTCTTCACCTCACATCTAACTTTACTCACACTCACATGAATATATTAATTAACAAAACTCTTTAACTACATTTCCAATTCCTGCTCCATTCTGTTACTGCCTAGAAATTAATGTCCCCTTTCTCGTCTTAAAATCTTTCACGATAACTAAATTCTCTGACTAAGAAAAAGATATACTGACGAGGTGAACAGAGTAACGTCTCAACCTTGTAAATTCAATTCCTCTTAAAAACCCAACTTCTACAAATCTCCTCTCTAAAATACCTTCTAACGCTATTCCTACCTCTCTTTTGACGGTTCTTCGTCTCTCTTGTTGACAACATAAACATATTTTTGGCACTTAAACAAAAAAAAATGTCTTAGAAACCTCACATCTCAACGGTTGCTGGGCGGCCTCAAAGAAACTGGGCAGTCAATGTCTTAGACTGCAGAGACTTTGTTTTCCTCTTCGTTCAGTTAACCCGACCCAATCATACAAAGGTCTCACCGCGTTCAGCGAAAGTAACTGTTTAAAACTCATATTCCTGGGGGGGGGGCTCTGGTTTCACCCGGGCAATTTTGGACAGCGAAAGCGAGTCAAACAGCCAAAAGGCTTGTTCAAACTGCTTCGGCAATATGCCAAGGCAAGGTTGCATCATTTTTATCTCGCACGCGCATTTCAGAGTCTTTATCTCTCTTTCTATAGAGGTATGCCAGCGGACGAAGGTTGTTCGAGGAACTTAACGCACTACGCGTACCAGCCAAGCCTTTACCCGCCGAACGGCCGATTCAATCACGAGGTGTGGCTGGTTTCTGCAACGAAGTTTTGGCAGATATTGAAGTAACTTCAGTTGCATAGTTTGCTGCGGTTTTTAATATAATATTTCCGCCCACCACTGTTCTGTGAGATACTCTAACTATCCACTTCTGATGTTTCCTGACTGAAATTAATCCCTCAATCTTAAAGCCTCGCGTCTATGTGCCACCTTCTGCGTAATTGCGCTGCGGATGAAATTTTTAGGCGATGCATCATCCCTCCTGAATAGGGCCTTCTTGCCAGTGAAAGTGCCGTGGTGATAACAGCATAACAAAAAAAAAAAAAAAAAAAAAAAAATTTGAAGATTGCTTAACGTTAACGATGAAACGTTAACTTCCCAGCAATATTTTGATTTCATACGATGATTTACGACGTTAATTTTTTTCGTAGTTAACGATTAAATATATTATAGCCTATCATATATACAAACCTCCATATATATATAACATATATATATAAATATATATATATCAAGTTAATAAAGAATTTTGTTGATATCCATATAACAATATACGTAAATCTATATATACTATATATATAAATATATAGATATATACATAAACTATAATTATCATATAATATACACTACTATCAATATAATTTAAGTGATGCACTGATACCATGCTATCAGTCCGATTTTAGATGATCCGGTATCGGCAATATTTGTGCAGTAGTGATTTATCGGTATCACGGGATCGCGCATCGGCTAAACATATAGGCCACTAAATTGCATGCCAACATTTTTGCTGTCACTCTTAGACATGTGACTTATCTACTATACTATATACTATATATATATATCATACCATATAACTATATATAATATATCCATAATATTATACACCTATAAATAATACCTACATAATATAAATCCAAATATAATACCTATAATATATAATATATATATATATATACTTATACCTATATATATATACTATTACTAACTATATACTATACGGCCATATAACTAACTATACATATATACCGATATAACTATATAATATATATATAATAAATAAATATAATAATATAAACCATAAACAACAAGTATATATAAAAATAATATATATATTATATATATTACATATAATACCCATATAAATATAATCCTATACATAATACACAAATAGAATACTATATAAATAGTTATATAATCAATGATATATTAGCTATATATATATATATATAAATATATAATAAATAAAATTTATATATTTTCAAATTCTAAGTGTTATAATTTTCGACCATCTTAACTGATGGTTCACTGTAACTATTTCGCGATAAATGTTGCCGAACCAAATCTTTAAAACAAGTTTAATTTTCGTGATAGGTAGCAAAAGATTTATTTTATTATCACAAATAATTTTCAGTATTTATTGTAGTTAACAAAAAATTTCATCCAAGGCAAAAATCGTCCTAATTATTCTTTTATAAAATTTAATTTAATCTACGTTATTTTACAAGATGTTTCATTAACCTCAAATACAATCGAAATTTAAAGAAAGAAAATTAAAAATTTCGACTTGCATGACCGTTTTGGCTTTGTTATTGTGCTTTACGCCTCACTTCGTAAGATATCTGCAATTTACACGTAATTAACACCGTAATTTCAGTGCAAAAAACATCCGCGATTTCTTACGAAATTTACCAACTTTTGTATTAAAAACAAAATGGCGGAATTCAGCTGTAATGTGCATGCCGAAGCCACATCCGAGTTGGAATACAGAGAAATAAAAAACACTACCAATCTGCAGTTAATTCCAACTAATAACATATACATACTTAATGGACCACTATTGTGATGAGAGTTTAATTCATATTTTGGCAAAGACCACAATATATGTTGAATACGCCTAGAATTTTCAATATTGGAAATGAAAACAATCCATCAAAGTTTAAAAACTGGAAACCTACCAAGCGCGCCACATATTGTTTAGTAACTACATTGTTGCGTAGCACGTCTAAGGAAAATTCGGCATTTTCTTTAACGATCATTTGTCCAAAACGCTTCGACAAAAACGACGACAAAACTCAAGCATTTCTTACGTTATGCGTAAGCACAAATGCAAAAATGAAAACAATTTTACAATAGTATTCATTTTGTTTTGCATTTTCTAAACGTTACCACTTACCAACCCAACGTACGTTTGCATCAATATAAATATATGTCAAAACTATGCGCATATTCGTAAAAAATGTCGCCGAATTTTAGACGTGCTTACGCAAAATATAACAAAACAATCATGGCACGTGCCGTGGAACGTTGAATGAAATTGTTAATCATTCAATAAAAAACTTATAAATATAACTCTCTCTCCAAATGGATAGAACTCCCGCCCAATCATAATAGTTGACATCACATTAATATTCGTAATTATAACCATTTGTCTCACGTTTTTATTTCGGTTTGATTAAACCAAAATACGATGAGCTCCATTACAACACAGACTCGATAAATGGATAAACAAACGTTCTTAACTCGATAAGAGGATCAGTGGTAAACGTTTATTACACGAATAATTCGTGCCTAAAAAACCGTGTCAGGCAATTCCTTACCGAGCGTAGCGCCCAAAAGAGAAGCAACAACGCTCCTATTGTACATTAATACTTATGCTCTGTTATTACTAATACTATAATATCACCTAAATATATATAATACTACTACTACATATATATATAGCTATATAACGTATTATATAAAATATATAATAACTATTAACTATAGTACAATAGCCGATAATCGTTATTATACTTACCCAAAAAAATAATAAAAATATTTTAGTTATTATTTTATTAGTAAACGATTTATGAACTAATTAACTCTAAAACCACACACTACACCAACATACTAAATACTCACGGTAATTAATATTAATATATTAATATATATATATATTATAATATAATAATATTATATTATATTAATATATATATATATATTTATATATTATATATATATATATATATATACTATATATTTATATATTATTTTATATATATATATTATATAATATATATATATAATATATATATATATATAATATATATATACGGTAGTATATATAATATATATATATAATTAATTATACACTTATAATACTATATACCATACATTTTATAAAGAGTGACTCTCACGTTTATATAATACATAGGGTAGGTGTAAATTATGGGTAGTATTTAATTTAGGTTTAGGATAGTTAGGTTAGGTTTGTATAGGTTAGGTTAGGTTAGGTGTTGTTCCCTAGTTAGAGTTATATAATATATATATATATATATACTATATACCTTATATATAAATATATAATTAATATATATATGTAATATATATTTTAATATAATTTTATTTTTATATAATAATATATATTAAATAATTATAATATATTATTAATATATTATATTATAAAATTATATCAAGAATCAAAGTTACAGACACAAATGTACATAGATAAAATCTTCAAACTAAAAGTAGCCAAATGCAAAGTAGTCTATGGATAGCTAAGTTAATTTTGGTATGTAGATAATAAATTCATTCGCCTTTTATTTTCGAACTGATAGGTTGTTAGTGCTGTAAACACCATTCGTTGTTAAGCTTCGTGCCGAAACAATTTTACAACTGTAAACTATTCGTTGATGAGTTAAAGTATTCATGGTCTTCAAATTATTCCTAAATTATTACGAGATCGTTACTATTACAGTGCATTAAATAACATATTCTAGAAAGCTTATAAACGAGTATTCAACTATCTATTCTGTATTTTTAAGTATCTTATTAGTGATAAGAATAAACAAACTTTACCTGATCAATACAGCTACAAAATCATAATCGTATAAGTAATGATATAACTCACTATATATATTTTAACTAAACAGATTCTAGTTATAGTTGAAGACCCTGCTTATTCAAGAGTAATAATCTTCTAACATATTTCTATCTTGTCAGTGTACAAATAATTACTAAACTATATTAGCTTACTATGCTCAAATATCAAATCTATTCTTATAGTATTGTCTTTCAAGTTTCTTTAAATTATTAGAACTTTATATAAATATATATGAGGGGCGTAATTATGCTTTATCTATTATATTCTAGATTGAAGTTCAGTAATATGCTGATATTCACTTAATATCAATTAAATAATTATTTTATATAATTTTAACGATTACTATATAAAAAAATATATATTACCTTTACAAACCTTTTTAAAATAAGATTATATTTTTATAACGTGAGTAAAAAGTTGACTTATTAGATCGTCTCAGTATTATTTAGTCAGTAAGTTATTATGTTTAAACAAACCGTATATGCTATTCTCATTATAATACGGAATTATATTAAAATTCCTACGTTAGGAAATTCTTCAATGGATATTTATATATTTTTTAATACTTTGTATGTGTGAGAAGCAAAAGTTGCTATTATATTTTCAATATATCTAGACAAGATAAGATAGTTCTCAAGTTTAAAAAAATCTATGTCTTAGTACTTTGATTTAAATACACCATTTAATATTTTGCAGAAGTTTGATATATATATACGCATTGAAATTAAATTACTGTCAGTTATCGATTCTGATAAATATATTCTGTACAGATTAGACCTGTAAAGAAAAGATTTAAATATATATATATTAGTAAATATATTAATATAATAATATAATATATAGATATAAGATATAGATAATTAATATATATAATATATGTTAATGATAATATTAATATAATATTAATATATATTAACTAATATTATATAGTATATATTATCATATATATTTAATATATATATATATATATATATATATTAAATATATATATTAATATAAATATATATTATTATATATATATATTATATATATTATATATACTATATATATATATATATATACTTATTATTATTATAAATATATACCTATATATATAATATGATACACGCACTCCTTAAACTCTCACTCAAGTCTTTGAGGTGAGAATAAGAGAGGTAGATATAATAAAAGATAATAGTGAGATAATAATATATTATATATATATATATATATATATATATAATATTATATAATTAGTGTCATCCCAGGATCTACTATCATAAAGAAAATTTTGAAGGGAAATTATTTTATTAAACAATAGAGAATCATGATATTATCCTCATGATTACTTTTTTGGATTTAATATACCTAGATATTTAATTTAAATAAAAAAAACATTTAAATGTATATTGAAACCAACACAAAATAGATTTATACATATATATATATATACTATACTAATAATTATACTTATTATTATATATTATAATATATATATAATATATATATATATATATATATATATTTAATATATTAATATATATATATTATAAATATATATATACTATATATCCTAATATTATATACTATATATATAATCTCTCATATCAAACCTACTAATTAGTTCCACCAACAAGGAGAAAACATGAGAATACGTCTATGTGGTGTAGGAGATTACTCCTTGAGTGAGAGAGTGGAAAGTAGTAGTAGTAGAAGACATGACACAAGTCTCTCGAAGAAGATGGAAAACTAAACGAACCCAGCACAAAATAACACAACCCAACATATCTAACTCTAATTAAAAGACTACTCGACGCTAGCTCACGAAAGATCAAACCCGCGTAGAGTACACTTAGCACACAATCGCGGTATCTTCGTCACTTACTGCAATATCGTCAAGATGTAGGGTTCATCCCCTGGCCCAGTTGGGCCACAACCATACACCCCTCCAAATCCCCGCCATTCACTCCTATTTTGCACCTTTATTCTTGCCTCTGCCAAACTCAATTTCTCTCCCCCAGACCTTTACTGACTCATCAACTTTTCTTCGTTCTCCCAGCCAGTCGGTTCCAACACACTCACCACATATACATTCCGCTTAACCAAACGACTATAATTCATCCTTTCCACATGACCAATACATCTCAACTTTCATTTATCATTTATTCTCTCATTTACCCCTTTCTTATCACACCCACAACTCTCTAATGTCTGTAATTCCTCATTTTATCAATTCTTTTCAACACGCCGGCACCCCTAAAATTGTCCAGCTGAACACATTGAACTTTAGATCCTATACCTACTTTATTCCAGACCTAGTTCATACTATACATAAACACTAGATAACAAAACCTTCATGTAAGACCCTAGCGCCCTCAAGACTAGTCTCTTTACAATTCCCAACGATTTAATTGCAACCAGCCACCTTACCTTTTCCACAAACTTTCCTACTACACTCTGACTCCTGCTGTTCCCTTTTCATCCAAATATATCCTAAATTATAAACTCAGACACTTAGACACCATCTAACATAACTTCACACAAAGAACTGTCCTCACTCACACAATAACTATATCCATTGGTACTCATTTCATACTACTAGCCCAAACGACTACACTCGTATTTACACAACAAAAAGAACCACAAACATACAAAAAAAAATACATTAACACAAAAATTACAAATCTGAAATCCTTACTTCTTCAGAGCTTTATCCATTCATCTTGTGAGGCGATTCGATGCGGAGTAAGACTTCAATAGAGGCCGCGGTGAGGGGGCACTTCCATACCCCACTTTTCCACCATTCCCTCCATTTATTTAGTTTCTATACTCATCCTATTTGTGATATGGTTATCTTTATAACACCCAGCAAAAATAGTAACCGAAGGATGGATTTATGCCTCGTGCCAACGCCGAGGATCTCTAATCCTATCATAACACCGCGACCAGTGATAGACAAGTATTGATTCCTATAATACCAAGGGAGACCACGTTAAGACAGGGATCCCTGGCTGCGGACTGGCCGCTATAAATAACCCTCAGCAGTCACTATTCCTCGACACCAATTACCTCAAATGAGCGCTGGACGATATCGCTCTCAGAGAACCTCATCATCCCCTTGAGCAGGGTGACTTTTGTGTGACAATTTCGCTAAGCACCTACCACCCACCGCATTATATTACAGTTCCCCTCCCCATGGAGCTTCCTATTAATCCTATACGATACGGCCTGGTTGCAAACTCCGAGGAAAAAACCCCCCAATAGCATAATTATTCTTCTTTCGCCTCACTCTCGGGATGCGTCCATGGTGTTCAATGTGTGATCATAGTAGGTTTGACGGCCAATCACCATTCTCTCTATGTCTCAACCATTAAAAAAACTCACCCTATTATCTCAACAATCTTTAGACTCTTCAGATCTATCTATTATATTTATTGCGCCATTTATCTATATAATCATATAAAAAAATTCATCAGCTATAGTAGCTTCTTACTCACCATACTATACCCTTCTCAAATATATAAACTAATTCTCTCCACTAAATTCAACTTTTTCCTCCTCTTATCTCGCTGACATTTTTCTTACCTTTTAACTCAATGATACATGAAGGTACTATATAGCTTTCTCCTTCTCTTCCCCTTGTCGGGCTAATCTTATGGTCATCCATAAAGTTCTTGATATTATATCGAAATATGATATTTTATAATTCCGAATTTATAACTCTCCTTATGTTTTTTGAATTTTACATATTTATTTATATCTACTACGTAATCTTTCCCAGTCCACTAAAACAACTTATATACCTGCTCATGGATTCATTACCTACTCTCTCACAGTAACTCCATTGTATCTTTCTACTCATTAATTGCATTCTTGTTACGAGACACAACTTTTAAACTTGCAAACTAGACTCTCCGCTATTTCTCTCTTTTAAATTACCATCATATCTGTCCCTTTTCAATGTCACACGTTAACTCATAAACCCACACACATTCGCTCATCACCTTGTCATTACTACGAATGATTACTAAGACTTTTTGAGGAAGTCGCTCTATTCACCCACTCACTCCTCACACTCAACATCTCCCTTTACTAATCTCAGTTAATTATAACGAATTGTCACGTATAACACCGCCTAATTTATTATTAGGTATCACTCGATGTTGTCTTCACTCGACCCTTTTTGTTCGAGCTACATTCACCTAGCGAGACATAGCAATTCCCTTCTATAGCTCTCTTCTTTTTTACTATCACTCACATTATCTCAAAACTGTTCAAGTGATGTTTTATTAGAAAGCGGATATTCTTTTACTCTCTAAATGTGTGATGTCACATATTATCCCCTCATGATAATTTACTTATATTATCCATCTCATCTTGAGTCATATACTCATAAACACTTTTCCTCGATTGGCCATAATCTTTGAACACTTCTATCTGTTAGCTCAATTCAAACGAAATCATCCCTGGCTGTCATTATGACTTTTAACCGCTTGCATCACCCTCTTCATTTAACCCCATCTCACGTAACTTTTAACTATTTTACCTTAACATTTTCAGCACATGCACATACTTTACTCATGCACTAGACTAACTCAACTGCCTCCGGCATTTGCTCCCAGATATTTTATGTTTCTCTAAGTTTCTAATTGTTCACATTTCAATGATTATTACTTGCCAATGTCTTTAATAGATTACTTATATCCTTATTAACCTTGTTTCATATTTACTTCTCACGCTTTATTTCTACCCACTTCTCTCCGTATCATCTTCCTCTCCATCCAAACCCTTACTAACTTAATTTACATAAAATAACATAATGATCGATAATCCCATTTCCTAAGCCCCTCACTGATTTTAACATCCAACACACACCTTAACATCTCCTTCCTTCACCAACACAAAATCAATATTACTTTTCACTTCGATACATCTCTACCTACACCAAACTTTAGTATACTTATGAGTACTCTTTTTGTTTAAAGGAAGTATTACTTACACACATACCTCTTCTCCTCCCAGAGGTCATTCCCCTTCCTCACCATCTCATTTTCTCTTGCAGCCAAACCCACCTGCTTATACCATCTCTTTTCTGTCACCTATCAAACCATTAGGTCCCCCAAACACAATCAATCTGAAATCCTACTCACCCCATCCAGAACATCATTAGCATTATCCCCGAAACGTGCTCTCATTCAACAGTTCCCTCAGATTGGACCATACGTTCATAACCACACATTACCTTGACGTATTCCAAACTTAAATCTTAACCATTAGAATTCTAGTACTCACACAACACAAAGTCTACCATAGTCTACCATAGCTCTGTACCAAAATTGCAACTCTTTCTCCCCCTCTCATTCCTGTCCACGCCAGCACACACACACATTTCACCGCACACACATATTTACCGTTTCCTTTCATCTTGTTTCAGCCACAGTGAGCAAATCAAATTTCCCTTTCTAAATACATCCATCACCCTCTCTCCTCTTCTCCTCACATTTATTCCTCTGACAGTTCCATATACTCATACGATTCATACAACCGACAGGCCGCCGATGAGTCGGCCGACGCCGCCGATCACGACATATCCGAGCCTGCGCAGCAGCTCCGGTGGTAACGAGGATGGTGGAGTGGGCAGCCAACCAACTACCACCGTCCCTTAGTCGGCTTTCTACGACAACGCAGGACATACAGTATGTGGGCAATTCTTTCTCCCCCAACACATTAGGGATATAAGTTGTAGGGATGTTTGTAAGATGTTGTCTAGAAGAGAGGTCGAGGAATAAAGTATGTTGTCTATTAATGTGATTAATTGAGTCGCCCCGTCAGTAAGATGTTGCCTGGTGGAAGAGGTGTGTGAAGAAAACACTTGAATGCAAAAGAGAAAGGTCGACATTAAAATATGGAGTAATTCATCGTTCGAGTATGTGATACTCTTCCTTATATATATATATAAAATTATATTAAATATCATTATATATTATATAATATATATTATAGAATATATTCTATAATATATATATATATATATAATAATTACTATATCATATATATATATATATATATATATATATATATATATACTTTTTCTTTGTTGCCCCTCACTCCCCTCCTACAAGAAGCGGGTGACTTTGAGAAATTCTGCCACCATTGTAGGCCTGGCCCAGAGATCTATTTATTAAAGCGAGAGCACTGAAGTTGAGTCTAATATTCGCAAAATTGTAGCAGTCTATTAAGAGGTGGTTTGTGTTGTCGCTTGTTTGTTTGGGAGGGGTATCTTTGACAATGGGGGAGGGAGCGTTGTGAATTTTGAATTTGTATTTGTGAAGGGAAGGAAAGGGTTGTGTCCAGAGCGTACAACATGGTAACATTACTCTCTCTTGTTTGGTGGTCCAGAGTTTGTTCTCTATTGGATATTTCGGGTGGACATGCTTGAAGTATCGTGTTATTTGGATATATCACTATGTGAGTTAATTGGGTATCAATGTCTTTGATAATGGTGGTGGTGGAGGGGAGAAGTGTACTGTATATGCTAGAGTAGTATGATGGTGGTGTGATATTTTTACTTCTAGGTGCAGGTGGTTGTTGTAATGTTTGGTACAAGGGGTGGTTTATTGAGAGAGATTTACTATTAAATTGACAGCCCACCATGTTGGGCTTTTATAGGTCGGATTGTTGTTTCAGTTTTAGGTGGTGGATAAGAGTGGAGGGAAGAAAGTCAGTTATAATCCTGAGGTCTTTCTTCTGTACAATTACTAATTTCTGAGTATTAGATTGAGATATTACTGGGGCCAGGAAGGTGATGCATAGATTAAACAGGTACAGAGGTATTGTCTATATACTATTGAGAGGGTCTCTTTTATGTTGGCCAAAGCTCATTCCAGTTAATGCTTTTAACTCGTTTAATTTGTGTATGACTCTAGATGTAATATTGTTGATGTAGGGGTAAATTGTCATGTGTGTATCAAAGGTCAATACTAAGTGATGGGTTGTTTATTAAGTGGCAGTCTATTACTTGAAAGAAATACCGCTGTATGAATGTTTGATTCTCTTTTATAGTGCACAGTAGCTCAGTGGAAGAGTAGTCATCCAAAAAAGCGAGAGACCCAGGTTAGTGGGAGAATTCTCTCCTTAAGCTGTGCTTCATCCTATTCAGATGTAAAGGTGAGGACACCCCCTCCTTGAATAGGGTTCTGCCCGTAAGCAGTGGTCTCAACTGTAAAAGAAAAAAGAAAAAATCTGAAGATGCATACATTGTTTGTTGTGAGCCACTGTTCCAGCTGGTTTATATGGTATTTATCTTGATAAGTTTGAAAGTTCTACCTAATATGCTCTGACATTATTATGGAAGTGCTTTTCTATAAGCGCCAACTGATTTTTAGATTCCTCTATGTTATTATCGACTATAATGTTATTTATTGAATGTATTACGTGATTTATTGAACTGTGTATAATGTTATTTATTGAACTGTATTACGTGATAGAGATATGGTACTGTATCTTGGCATAGGAGGGTATATGAGGGGTGGGATCAGCCAATTATATATTAATATTTGAATAGTGTTACGAGTGGTGACTGGAGTAATAATAAGTGGCCGCCTTTCCCAAAATAAGCTGTAACAAACAGGTCATTCAATTTTGACTACTATTATTTTTTCATTTGAATGCTACATATATTTTTATTCAGCATATAACTTTTTCTATATAATAAATAATGCACAGTCAGGGTACTGTCGTTTGGAATTTGTTTATGTTATTTTTAGTTTACCAATAGAAGGATGCTGAGAATAAGTGAGTGAGGTGAGGAGTGTTAGGATTAAAAACCTCCCTAGTAAAGCGTATGCTGTTGTGTTAATATATATAGGTGAGAGTGATATATATCTCGCTGCATTCTGGAGGGAGAAAATAGATCGGCTTTCAAAGATATATTTTCTGCAGTATTTTTTTAGTTAGGCTGGTCTGTGTTGTCTAATTCCATGTTGTTAGCTTTGTAACAGGAATAAGGAGGGTAGATTATCCACTGCAGTAGATTTAAGTATTTTCATATTTTAACCTTTGTAGATTATTAGTAGAAACTAAATTTAGTAATAAGTCTATATACAAAAGCAGTTATGTACTATGAGTGAGTAGTGTATGTGTTATTGTGATGCGATTATAGAATAGGGAATATTATATTGAGAGCGTTTCCAAGTGGATGGAAGAGTGAATTAGAATTAATAACATACAGTGACCATTAAATATTTGACTGTTATATGTATCTAAAGTCTTTGCATACCTTATAGTGTTAGATACTCATATTGTTGGAAATTTGAGCTCGCGCTCATGATTT
>JABUQX010124068.1:0-18273 GCA_015478945.1 Trachelipus rathkii | reverse complement strand
GGGAGTAAGAAAAATAGAACTCGAGATAAAATTCGAATCCTGCCCCCATAACTCATGATGGATACGAAATCTCGTCTACGACGAGGTCACGTCATTAAAAGAGGAGATATCAAGTTTCAAGAAGATACAAGCACTCTAACCTCACTATATCGAGGGGAAAGGAAAAAGGGGACGGGATTTAGCTCGTCTTTATTCCCATAGGAGTTAGCCCATTAAAATTTTACCGAAAACTGTTTCCTAATCAAGCGATTATATCGGGTAAAAGTTAAATAAATCTATCGAATTTTTTCGATTGTTTTTCAATGAAATAACCAACTAGAGCACGTAGAAAGACAATTTAAATGTTGATTTTGGGGTAAAAGACCATTATTAATCGATTGAATCCATAGAAATGGTCTAGCGATCGTTTAAACCCTTATCTAGGCAACCAAAAACCCCCTTTTGGCGGTTAAAGCCCTTAAAAACAGGCTAAAAAACGTCATGAGAAAGGAATCTTCCAGACCTTAAAATCGGTCTCACCAATCTTAGAAACCTATACTTTCACACGTCAAAACCCAAAAATTTTGCAAAATGTTGCTTTTGCAACATTTCCATCATCCGGCTGCAACTTCCGTTTTTCTGTTTTTGGGCCGACAAAATCTCCCTCTTACTATATTATATATATATATATATATATATATATATATATATATATATATATATATATATATATATATATTATTATTATATATATAATATAATATATATATAATATGTATATATATATACTATATATATATATATATATATATATATAGTTATATTATATATATATAGTAATATATAATAATTTATCATAATATAATAATCATATAATATATATATATATATATATATTATACGTACTATCAGTATAGAGAGAGAGAGAGCAGAGCAGAGCAGCGAGAGGGGTTGGGATTAAAAAAAACGGCGTTTTTTTCTTTTTTCAAAACAAAAAACAAAAAAAAAAGTTTAAAAAAAAAAGAAAAAAAAAAAAGCCAAAGGCCACATTTATTTATTTTTTTAATACTTTTTAACTTTCGATATATATCAGTCTTTTTAGGGTAGTATTTAGCATTAAAATACAGTCAAAGTACAATATGGTAAAAGAGGTATGCAAAAACTATAAGAGAGAGGAATGTTGGTGAAGGATGATGATTCCAGAGGAATCAGAAATGGTAAGGTTCCATATGAGATGTGAATCGAATCTCTAAATTGGGTTTCACCCATAAAAACGAATATAGCTATTAATTACATAGACGATCACTCTAGCAACAGCCCTATGTGGCGCAAAATATGAAACTTGGGAAAAGAGCTTATTATTTATACGGTCACTATTACTTGATAATTACATAGATGGTTACTGTAGCAACTAAATGTTGCACAAAATATGAAACTTAGCACAATTATACGGCTAAAATCTAACTATTTGTCGTTCTGCATATCTTTCTTAATACATTAGCTAACTTAATCTGTCCTTACCTAATCGAACTAAACATACCAACTTAACATTGCCTAACGTAATCTGGCACAACATACTATCTTGACAAATACAACTTATTAATTACCCCACTTCCCCCCTCTCTCCACACACACACACACAAACAAACAACAACACAAAACGCGCGAGCGGCACACTAGTCACCCGGACGAAAAATAAACTGTTTCTATTCTTATAGGCCCAACTAAAGCTATGCGGTCACCTGGATACGGCACAACGAATGGACTCTCTCACCTGTGCACAATGACGTTCTGACTCTATCATGTGCAGGATTTTCATTTCCTATAGAGTAACTTCGTGTTCCTCTGTATGTTTAGTACATTAACTATTATTATTTCTTGTTGCCATGACAAAACAACTTTTTAGTTAAAAAAAAAATTTTCACGAAGACTATCCTCAATCACGGAAATCTATATTACATCTGAATCTTTATGCACTATGCGTCACAATTGAATGACCGTTCAATGAAGTAACACGTGACGAATAGCTCATGAGTCTCGTCACTTCACAAGCTACCGAGAAACGACTATACATCTGATATACGAGGCGATGAGCGTATTAATTTTTTACTGAGTGGTCAGTGCATAAAGATGGCTTTCAATGGTTGATGTCAGTCATGAAGATGCACCCATATATAGTATATTATATATATATATATATATTTATATATATATATATTATATATATATATATATTATATATAATAATATATATATATATATAAATTAGTATATATATATATATATATATATAATAATATATATATTTATATATATATAATTATATATATAGTATATATTAGATATATATATTATATATATATATATATATATATATATTATATATATATATATATATACTATTATCTATAAATATATTATTATATATATGTTTTTATTTGTAGGGCATTGTTTAGAATGTTAGTTATTATTCGCACACCACCACACCCGCATGCCACCACACACACATACACACACACACACACACACACACGACACACACACACACACACACACACCAGTTACTCAACAAACATTGGATTATTGAGAAACTTTACTTAATAAATTCATTATATCTAACTAATCTAAATACATCCTTATTTGTCACAATCGACTGTGTATTTCTATCAACACCATGCATCTGGTTGTACCGTTTCTAAGCGTCGTAGGACAACATTTATTATTTTAATAGAATTTTCATTGTACTGCTTGATGATATTTTATGTGTGTCACATACTCAGAGAATCTATCTGCAAGGATTTTTTATTAATTTTTTTATTTCTAAGCTTTTATTTGTAAATTTAGTTGCTTTATTTTAATTTTTTATTATTAAAGAACTTTTGTTTTTAAAATTTTTATTTATATGATTTTTTTTAAAATGTGTTTAAACTTTTAACTTTATAGAATTTTAATTTATTTTTGAAAACCAGTTTTTAAAACATGTTTTTACTAAAAAAAATAGCATACATTTATTATTATATGTATTTTTATGACCCTAAATTAGTAAAGCAGTAGCGCAACCATTATACCTCATCCCATACCCCATGCTATTCCCTGCAATGCTCTATGGACTTACTGCTTTACGTCATATTTGATCATGTATTATGCATAACATAACAATAAGTTCTTTGTATGAGCATAACTTGTATATAATTTATTAAAAACAGTTTATGGTTTTACTAAATTTTTATTTTTTTTATTAAAAAATATCAATTTATCAATTGATCAAAAGGCCAAACTCTAAACAAACGCATGCCCCTCCCCATCCATATCACTCGTGACCCATTGAGTAAGCTATTAAAGTTATGATTAAGTGATTAAAGTACTAATTAAACAATTATTTGTACAACATTACATAAAAATAACTGTATGAACATAACAATTATTAAAAACATTTTATATTTATAACACAAAAATTTCAATTATTTACTTGCAAATATAATATTCATTCAACGTTAACTAAAAATATTTGAAAGTTTTTATATTATATAAATAAACTAAGAATTTATTATATTATATTATATTATATAATTGCTTAACAAACATTTAACGAATGTTTCACTTTAGCATATATTTTACGAAGAGACTTTCAAATCTGATAACTTTTAATATGTATTACAAAACATTACGCAATAGCAGTGTCTAACACTTTCACATAAACAAATTCTTTGTATGAACTAAACATAAATTTATTAAAAACATTTTATGTTTTTACTAAATCCTTTATTCTTTTTATACTTATAACATAGAAAAATATCATTTAATCATATATCAATGTTATTTTAAACAATAACTTAGTAGCATTTATCAAAACTTAACAAAAATTTATCATAACCTAACCTAACTCTCATACTGGCCAACGAATAAAGCTAAAATATCACCTCAACTAAAAACATAGCGTACATAACATACATTACGTATGAATAAAAATTTTAACTTTAACAAAGTTCCCTACTTATCAACGGTAAAGTAGCTAGCACTACCTTACAAAACCTAACCAAACCCACTTTTCAAACCACCAGTCTCATAATAAATCGAGTAGTCAAATTTAACACGTGAATTAGTTCATTGTAACCAATTACTTTGTCAAAAAAATTACCATAAACCGGAAAACCTAAACTCTCATAACTTGGCCAATGGAATAAATTGGGTTGAGCATAAGAAAGTATTAACAGTCGTAAGTTAAACAGTAAATATCGCCCTAAACTAAGAACATAATGTAGCATAACAATACTTACGTTATGAATAAACTGCTGACACTTAGCAAAGTTCCTGCTTCAATCAAACGGTTTATAAAGTTAGCTACCGAGTAGCCAACAAAGACTTAACCTATTCCCAGCTTCCCAACATTTTTTTCTAACAATCATTGTATATTTTTACATTAGCCCTTCAGTAACATGCAACAAACATAGGAAAGATTTACCATAACTAAACCTAAGTTTCACAAATGACCAGACGGAACTAAATGCTAACCATAACTGAAGTTTTGACAATCTGTAAGGCAACAATAGCAGCAACCCTAAACTAATGAACTTGTAATAGTATCTAACATTCCCTTACGAACGAATAACTGTTAACATAACAACAGTTCACCTACTTCTTCAAGTGGTATAAAATAAGCAAACACCCACTAACAAAACTTGACTTGTAATCCCTCTTTTTCAACATAATCTCTAAAAAACAGCCGTTAACTTTTACAATTACCAATTGTAATTCATTTATGAGAAGCTAATTTCAAAGAACATATAAATACCTAACCAACTATATGGTTGTTACAGAAGTATTTTAGTCTGTTTGTTTAATTAAAAAATCACACCTTACGCTACTTACGTACTACAATGACTGGTCTATTTCCGCTCATAAACATCATCACATCTGTTGTTCCCGTTTTCTAGAACGTCGGTTATGCCACACTTTTACCAATGTTCATATTTAAAAGGACATCTATAGTTGGTCTTATTTTACTTTAAAACTTGTCATTAATTCATAAGTTTAAGTTTACAGTTAAACATGTTTTTTATATTGTTTTTCAGGTGCTGCGTTATCGCCGGTGAAGTTTTTATTTTTTTTTTTTTAATTATTTTTTTAATTTATTTTATGTGAAAATAGTATTTACTTCTATAGAGTTAATTAATTGAATATTTTGTATTTCATGAAAACGATTAATTATAGAAACTTTTAATTATATGTAATTAAAGAAAGAATATATTTTAAAAACTTTCATTTAATATTTGTCGCTAATGTAATTTGAAATGCAGTTTTTTTTAAAATAATTAACACTTTATATGGTATTCTGTAATCAAATATTAAAATCCAACTATGTTAATGAACAATATAAAAAGCGATAGACTATCGTTTTAGTGAAAAATAAAAAATAAAATCAAAATTTAACAAAAAGAAAATAAACACAATAAATCATTTAAATAAATAAAAACTTAGCACATAATAAACTTATAGCGAACAGAATGAAAATAAAAAATTAGACAATAAAACTTTATGGAAATAATAAATAATTTTCGGATGGAAATTTTAAATGAGTGAAAATGTAATAGTTGGCATACGACATTTCACGAAAAACGAAGACACACGATAAGTTGACGTTATAGAAATAACAAGTCATGTGATCAGTAAGTCGTATAGGTGTGATTTTAAATTAAAAAGAAGAATAAAAGAATTTAGAAACATATGTTCGGTTAAGGTTACGATAAAATATTTGACAGTTCTGATTAAAATATTATTATGATAATAGTAAAAATCAACGGTTTTGTTAGACATAGTGTAAAAACATATTGTTAGGGTTAGTGATACCGATAATAGTTTGACAGGGTTCTGAGTAAGAGATTATTGATGTAATGCTAAAATCAGACACGGCTGTTTCGGTTGATTGACATATGTTGAGAAAAAAGAGGCGGTTATGTTAAGATTTGTGTAGTAGTGTCTAGGCTATTTAACCGTTGATAAGCAGAGAACTTTGTTAATATGTAACGGAGTTCTATTTCGTTCGTAAGGAATGTTAGGTTAGCTGCTGTACATTGTCAGGTGCTGCTATGTTAGCTTACAGATGTTAAAACCTCAACATTAGCATTTATTCGTGGGTTTGGTTACATTCGGTACTAACCCTATAGTAGAAACAATAACACTAATTTGTTAGATATATGTTTTGGAGAAAAATGGGAAATAGGTTAGTGTTTGTTAGCTTAATGTTAAGCTGCACTTCCCGCTTGATAAGTTAGGGAAATTTGTTAATGTCCAGCAGTTATATTCATATGTAAGGTATGTTAAATATGATTATGTTTCTAGTTTAGGTGATATTATGTTAGCTTACAAATGTTAAAACTTTATTTGTTATAGTCAGCAGGTTTTATTATTAGTCAAGATGAGAGTCTTAGGTTAGGGTGTATGGCAAATTTTTACCACGTATTGTTGCATTGATAATTATGTGGGTACAGAATTAACACTGACTTGTTAGAGATATGTTGGAAAGAGTGGTGATTAGGTTATGTTAAGTTTGTACGGTAGTGCTAGCTACTCCCATACCGGTAGATAAGAGGCCATCTTTGTTCACTGTTCGACATTTGTTATTCATAACGTGGAAGTATTGTTAGGTACATTATGTCTTTGGTACGTTTTGGACTTTCAAGTCACTTAGTCAGGATTAATCAACTGGATCACGGAGATATGATGGGGTTAGGGTATGCAGTTGTTTAGAGTTTGATCTAATTGATCAATTGATATTTAATTAATTAAAAAAAGAATACAATTTAGTAAAAACATAATTGTTTTCTAATAATCTATATATATGGTCATACGAAGACTTGTGTTTGTATGTTAGTTTTATGCATAATACATGATCAAATATTACGTAAACCAGTAAGTCTATAGATCATTGCAGAGAATGGGATATGGTATGTGATATGGAAAAAAAAGTAGTATTACTAATATAGAATTTCTTCTTATTTTTAGTAAACATGTTGTTTTGCACTCTCATCCCAGGATAATAAATAAGAAACTAAATTAGTAAAAAGTTTAAAAAAAAACTTAAAAAAAAAATGGAAATTTAAAATTAAAGTTGCTATTTTACAAACCTTAGTGTAAGACTAAAATTTTAAAAATAAAACTTGTTTAGTAAATGAAATTTGTGTAGCAGGTCAATGTTTAGAACTTAAGTTAAAATGTATTAAAATTTAAATGCTTTCCTACGACATTTAGAAAATGGTGCACAGATGCATAACGTTATAGAAATAACAGTCATATGATCAGTAAGGATGTAGTTAAGATTTAGTTAGATAAATAATGTATTAAGTAAAGTTTCTCTATAATTAATATGGGTGTGTGAGTGTGTGTGAATAACAGAAAACGTCAAACATTTCGACAATAAAAAAAATTTATATCTATATATGTCTATATATATATATATATATATATATATATATATATATATATATATATATATATATATATATATATATATATATATATATATATATATATATATATATATATATATATATATATATATATATATATACAAAGACTGATCTCTATAATATTAATGGCCCTATTAAGAAATCACCTTGCAATAGCAAATAATAAGATAGTTTATAATAACGAAACTTGATTTTTTTCGTGCCATTCCTGATTATTTTCTAGTATCTATTTTACAGTTACACAAATTAAGTCAATTCAATGTTATTTAAGAATAAATGTTTAAACTTTAAAGATCAATTTATTATTTTAAATCTGACTCCATTTATTTTATAATTTTTGTGCCAACGACAGATCTATCGCCTGCTATTGTCGTGGCATCTTAAATCTTACTCCCGAGCCTCCGGCTTTCTCAAGCCTTAACCTTTACCCACAATATTTTAGGCCTTCTAGGACCAATCACAATGTATTTTATACACAGTTTAAATATTCTTAGGCTCTGATTTGAGTTTACATGAAGAACTTTTATACATTAAGAGAGCCAAGTGTCGTTCGACGCTTTGTATATATATATATATATATATATATATATATATATATATATATATATATATATATATATATATATATATATATATATATATATATATATATATATATATATATATACATATTATTAAGTTATATATATATATATATATATATATATATATATATATATAATATATATATATATATATATATATATATATATATATATATATATATATATATATATATATATATATATATTATAAATATTTGCCTACCATTAGCCATTGAGAGCCATCTTTATGCACTGACACTCAGTAACAAACTAATACCCCAGACTTCGTATATCAGATGCATATTCGTTATCCGGGGTAGCTTGTGAACGAAGGTAATGCGTTAGTCGTCACGTTGTACTGCAGTGACGCTTTCATTCATTGTGACGCATAGTGATAAGGGACCTGTGGTTCGAAAGATTAGATGTAATATAACTTGATTGAGGATATTTTCGTGAAAAATAAAAACTTTAAACAAAATTACTAAATTGTTTCGTCATGCAAAAGAAATATAATAGTTTATGTATAGCATGCAGACGAATACGAGTTACTTATAGAAATGAAAACACCACCATGTGACGTTAGTGCAGATGTACCTAGTAAGAAGTACAATCGTGTAAGCAGTATCAAGTGATGATAGTTTAGATGTACCTAGAGAAGATAAGAAAATTTAGTTTCGTCAGTTAAGACAGTGTGTGTGTGTATTTTTCTGTGTGTATGTGCGCGCGCGTGTGTGTGTGTGTGTTTGTAGAGAGAGAGATGCCGTAATTAATAATTTGTATAGGCAAAGATAGTATGTTGAGCCAGATTACGTTAGACAATGTTAGGTTGGTATGTTTAGTTCGGTTAGGTAAAGATAGATTAAGTTAGCCAATGTATTAAGAAAGATATGCAGAACAACAAATAGTTAGAGATTAGCCGTATGCTTGTGCTAAGTTTCATATCTTGTGCAACATTTGGTTGCTATAGTAATCATCTAAGTAATTATCAAATAATAGTGACCGTATAATTAATAAGCCCTTTATCCCAAGTTTTATCTCTCGTGCTAAATAGGGCTGTTGCTAGAGTGATCGTTTATGTTTTAATAGGTGTATTCATTTTTACGGTCAAACCCCACTTTATGAGTGAACCCCCGTTTAGGGATTCGGTCAACATCTCACATGGAACTTTAAGATTTCTGATTCCTCCGAAATCATCATCCTTCGTCATCGTTCTTCTCTTATGCACTCTTTTTATCTCTCCTCAACATCGCACTCTGTGCTTTTCGGACCTAAACTCCATGGGAGGGCTCACAGACACCCTTGAGGGTTCTGAAGCACTCAAATTCAGACTTTACGTCATTGAAGACATATACATTGATACCACTTTTGTGTTGTCAAGCGTATGTTTGCTAACTCAGCACCACATCGTCTCCAGCAACGGCTCCACCACAGGTTCCGACAATGGCTCATTTGCTCCGGTATTTTAAACTTCTCCCTATTCCTTCTTCTTCATCCTTCCTCATCTGCTTTGCATTTCATGCGGTTCCTTTTTCAGTTCAGACCCCCTTCATGGGAGTCCTCAGACACCTTTCAGGGTTCTGAAACCCTCAAAAATCAAGTTCTACGAGATTGTAAACATATAAAAAAATTCCTTACTTGAGCCATTATATGCATATTTCAAGATTCCAATTTCGGCTCCGGCGCATTTCTTTGGGCACATGAGGAAAGCTCCATTTCCATTACCTTCTCAGACTTCTTCTTAATCCACCTTCTTCCTTTCTCCGTTTTACTCATCCGTGCACCCTGTGCTTTTCTTCGTGATCCAACTCAGGCTCCGGCACATTTAATCAGGCACTTAACTCAGGCTCCGGCTTCTATTTCATCCTTTTTCTTCTAATCACTGTGATTTTCGTTTATCTACAATCATTTCTTACTTTGGGGGACTCAGCACCCCTCCCACAAGGGGCGTAGTGGCTTGAAACCACGGCTTAGGCTAGAAGACAATACCAGCCGTTGGAATGCCAAGTTTGAGGGATACATCAACTAGAACTCGAGAAAAATATTCGAACCCTGCCCCGTGACTAATGAGAAATACGTAACCTCATCTATGACAAGAACACAGCATCACCTATGAGCATATCAAATTTCAGGGGATACGACTTATAGAACTCCAGATAAAAAGCGAACCCTACCCCCGTGACTTATGAGGGATACGTAACCTCGTTTACGACGAGGTAACGTCATTAAAAGAGGGTAGACCAAGTTTCAAGGCAAACGAGCACTCTAACCTCACAATATCGAGGAGAAGGAAAATGGGGTGGGCCTTAGCTCGTCTTTATCCCCGTAGGAGCTAGCCCATTAAAACTTTACAAAGATCTGTTTCTTACTACAGCGATTATATCGAGTAAAAGTTAAATAAAACTATCGAATTTCTTTCGATTATGTTTTTCAATGTAATAAGCCAACCAAAGACGATTTATATGTTGATTTGGGGGTCAAAGACCTTGGCTAATCGATTGAAATCGATAGAAATGGTCTACCTATCATTGCAAACCTTCTAGGAACCAAAATCCCCTATTTGATGATTAAACCCGCTAAGTTCAGATTAAAAACTCAGAAAACGGTCTTCCAGGCCTTAAAATCAATCTCACCGAAATTTGCACATTTCCGGCATCCGGTTGCAACTTCCGGTTTTCGGCGATCTCTCCCTCCTTACTATATATATATATATATATATATATATATATATATATATATATATATATATATATATATATTATATATATATATATATATATATATATATTTTTCTATATTTGTATATATATAAATTTATATATATATATATATATATATATATATATATATATATATATATATATATATATATAAATATATATATATATATATATATATATATATATATATATATATATATATATATATATATATATATATATATATATATATATATATATATATATATATATATATATATATATATATATATATATATTTTTTTTTTATATATATATATAGATATGTATAGATATATGCTTATATATAATATATATATATATATATATATATATATATATATATATATATATATATATATATATATATATATATATATATATATATATATATATATATATATATATATATTACATGATACCACCACTCATGGGCAATGCCCTTTTCAAAAGGAGGGGGAAAAAAATAAATAAATAAATAAATAATAAAAAAAATTACATAAAGAAAAACAAATTAAAATAAATGGAAAGTAAACCCACCCTGTCCCTTGCCTAACGCAATTCCCTCAGGTGGGCGCAGACGCGGGACTTAAATAAAGGAAGATTGAATATTGCGGGGAAAATAAAGGAAGGCAAGGAGTTCCACAAAACAGATGTGGCTGGAAAGAAGGAGGTACCACAACGAGTGATCCTTGAGTCTCCAATATTCACACAATTTTCATGACAAGGCACCTCTTGTGTTACGAGGGCGACGCAGTGGTGGAGGAATGCGAGAGGTCAATTCTCTCGAGCACCTGCCGTTGTAATACCTATAGAAAAGCGATAGGGCACCAACGTCACGACGCAGAGAAAGAGGGTCAAGGGAGTCAGAAAGTATGGGACAGTTTATAAGCCTCTTAGCCTTAGCTTCAACTCTATCCAAAAGGAGGGTGGAACCGGATCCACCCCAAATGTGGGAACAGTATTCCATACAGGGGCGAATAAGACCTTTATATAACTGGAGTATCTGAGCAGAAGAAAAATTCACACAAACTGAACAGAATTCCCAGCTTTTTTGGAGGCCATTTTAGCAACAGATGTGATATATATATATATATATATATATATATTATATATAAATATATATAAAGAGTTATATATAATATATATATATATATATATATATATATATATATATATATATATATATATATATATATATATATATATATATATATATATATATCTTTTTTTATTTTTTTTATTTTTAGCGAATTATTCATGTATAAGGTATGTTAGGTGTTTGTCTTTGTATATATTATATTCTTAGGTCAGGCTATGATATGTTAGCTTTATTGATGTGAAAACTTTGTTACGTTAACATATATTAGTTGGTCAGTATGATAAATAGGTTAGGTTATGATAAATTTTTGTTAAATGTTACTATGTTACTGTAAAATAACAGTGATATGTTAGAGATATGTTTGAAAAAAGGGTGAATAAGTTACGTATTGTATGCAATGTTAGTTACTTTCCTATTGTTAAGTATGGTACTTTGTTAATGTCGACTGTTTATTCGTGTCTAAGGTATGTTAAGTTTTGTCGTTGTACATTATATTCTTACATCAGCTTATGTTATGTTAGCTTTATTGATGTGAAATCTTTGTTGCGTTAGCGTATTTTCGTTGGTCAGTATGATAATTAGGTTAGGTTATGATAAATTTTTGTTAAATGTTACTTTGTTAATGTAAAATAATAGTGATATGTTGGAAAAAGTGTGAGTAGGTTACGTTCTGTATGCAGCGTTAGTTACTTTCCTGTTGTTAAGTATGGAACTTGTTAATGTTAGCACAGTTTATTCGTGTCTAAGGTATGTTAGGTCCGTCGTTTACATTATATTCGTAGTTCAGTTGATGCTATGTTTGCTTTTATTGATGTGAAAACTTTGTTACGTTAGCATATATTCATTGATCAGTATGATAATTACACAAGGTTGTAATAAATTTTTGTTAAATGTTGCTATGTTAATGTAAAAATATCAGTGATATGTTAGAAAAAGTGTAAGTAAGTGTAGGAGGAGTTTGAACAATTTCTCGACTTGTAACTAATAACTCTAATGAAACAGGAAATACAGATACAAACGTGAAACGAATTGCTCGTAAGGGTGGGCTTGAAAATACAAATACGAACAGAAAATGAATCGACTGTAAAACCTGATCGAGAAAATATATACACGAACAGAAAACGATTAGGGTATAGCACCTATACATGGTATTATTTGAATCAATATGGTTCGTTCGTCCGTCCTATACTTGTTTACTTTCTTCTGATTGGTCGAAAGAAAGAATCTCATTACCTTTTGAATCTGTTTATACATACGATTTTCATCAGTAAGACATTTTTCGCTGTGCTGGTATGATGACATCTCATTCGAGGACATTTGTAATACCCAACGATGTGGTATTTATATTTTTCGTCAAACGTATGAGAGCGATATATAATCTGTATCCCATTCGGGGCCCAAAATAGACCTTTATTCATTTCGGTTGAAGAATTCATCAAGATTGTCGATACCTCGGAAGCTTGGGTAAAGGCTAATTATGGGTCATCTGATGGATCGCCTCCATGTGAAATATCTATCAGAGGTGACAGTGCGAGAGGTTATAATAGAATAGAGGTTGTTTTCACCGTATCTGATAATGTTAAAAGTATTGATGTACGCAACTATTGGAAACCCATCGATGCTATCACATTCGCGCGTACGTGTATAGGTTTCACTGTTCAATCATCTGAAAATATTACAGCTTTGGTTAAAATCAAAAACGAATTAACGTCTCATCTTAAAGAGGTTGATATACTCGAGGATTTAATTCATATAGCACACGGTGTAATCTATGAAATTTATAAAGAAACATGTGGTTTACCGTATAATGCGATATACAGGAGTGCATTAACAACTATCAGCAAGGATACGTTTACTTCTCTCTGGACCGAGAGAATGCGTGTTAATGAACCTGTGTATGCCGAAGAATGGACTAATGCAGCTGGCGGTATTTATACTTACATCCTTTCAAAGGGTGTTGAATCTCTGGAGAAATATATAGAACTTTAAATTTATACAGAATCCTCTGTCCTTTGATTAGGTGAATTAATGTTTAAAATAAAACGTATGTTTTTATTTATGTATTTATGTAATGCTCTTTTCATTGAAAATTATATGTTATAAAAAAGGAAAACTTGTTTTACTTCCTCCCATGTAAACTTTATTGGTTAAGATGCTAGTTATGGCTGTTTATTCGTACGGCTGTTGTGTGTTAAGTATGTTATGTTCGTAGTTTAACTTTAACGAAGGGGTAAAACTTTGTTATGTCAGCTGCTATCCTGATAGATCAATAGATCTATAGATCATGGATGAGTTGAGGATGATAGGATGGGTGGTATGATTTACTGATTTACTGTTTTAGTGTATGCAAAAATGTAAATTTTTTACGTTATAAACAAAAAAAAGAATAAAATTTTTAGTAAAAGACAAAAAAGTTTTAAAGAAATAAAAATTAAAATAAAAAGTTTTAAAGAAATAAAATTAA
Source organism: Trachelipus rathkii (assembly GCA_015478945.1). NCBI lineage: Eukaryota > Metazoa > Arthropoda > Malacostraca > Isopoda > Trachelipodidae > Trachelipus > Trachelipus rathkii. The sequence continues at coordinate 3,943 of JABUQX010124068.1, read as the reverse complement.
AAATAAATAAAAGTTTTTTAAAAACAAAAAGTTTTAAATACAAGTTTTTTTAAAAACAAAAAGTTTTAATTAAAGAAATGAAATTAAAAATAAATAAATAAACAATCAGTGCTGTACTGATTTATTAAATGAATATTTACTACATCAGTTTCGTGCCTGTTCGTTCTGTATGCATTGTTAGTTACTTTACTGTTGTTAAGTATGGAACTTTGTTATTGTTAGCAGCTTATTCGAACGTAAGGTATGTTAGGTTTGTGAGTGTACATTATATTCGTAGTTCAGTTGATGCTATGTTTGCTTTATTGATGTGAAATCTTTGTTGCGTTAGCGTATTTTCGTTGGTAAGTATGATACTTAGGTATAGTGATGATAAATTTTTGTTAAATGTTACTTTGTTAATATAAAATAATAGTGATATGTTGGAAAAAGTTTAAGTAGATTACGTTCTGCGCTCAATGTTAGTTACTTTACTGTTGTTAAGTATGGAACTTTGTTAATGTTAACTGTTTATTCATGTTTAAGATGTGTTAGGTATGTGAGTGTACATTATATCCGTAGTTCAGGTGATGCTATGTTTGCTTATTGAAGTGAAAACTTTGTTACGTTAGCATATATTCATTGATCAGTATGATAATTACACAAAGGTTGTGATAAATTTTTGTTAAATGTTACTATGTCAATGTAAAAATATCAGTGATATGTTAGAAAAAAGTGTAAGTAGGTTACGTTCTGCGCTCAATGTTAGTTACTTTACTGTTGTTAAGTATGGAACTTTGTTAATGTTAGCTGTTTATTCATGTTTAAGATGTGTTAGGTTTGGGAGTATACATTATATTCGTAGTTCAGGTGATGCTATGTTTGCTTTATTGATGTGAAAACTTTGTTACGTTAGCATATATTCATTGATCAGTATAATAATCAGACAAGGTAATGATCCAGGGGATGGCACGAAAAATCAAATGAAAAACTGATTATTTTACTTGATTTTTTTATAAATAAATCATGATTTTTTTGATTTTATTGATTTTTTTTTATTTTTTTTATTTTTTTATATTTTTTTTTATTATTTTTTAATTTTTTGTAAATTTAAGTAATTTAACTTCAATAGAAATAAAAAATTAAAAAAAACTATATATATTATAAAGTTTTTTTAATATATTTTTTTCAATTTTCAACAAACTATTGGGCATTGTAACCCGTAAGTCTGCAACATTCTTTAGTGCTGTTTAATTGTTTCCATTGTAAGATTTTGAACCAGTGCTAGGACCTAGGGTTAAAAATTGAAAATTGATGCCAGATGCAAACTAATTATATATATTGCTTTTGTATAATGTCGTGTAATATATATGTTAGGCCAGTATTTGAATATTGTCTACAATTTTAGCACCTTTATTAGAAAAGACATAGATGCTGGAGAGGGCGCAACGTAAAGCAACGAGGAGGTAGATTTTTGGCTTTGAGGATAAGACTAGGCGTGAAGTTGTTGAGATAGGCCCATGCGGCTTTATTCTTATTTATTATTTGATATTTATTATGGGTTGACTGGGACATTCTAGAGGGGCAATGCAGCTTCTTAATTATTAATTTTATTGGTTGACTGGGACAGTCTAAAAAGGACCATGCGGCTTCTTAAGTATTATTCTTATTTATTATGAGTTGACTGGGACATTCTAGAGCATTCTTAATTATTATTTTTAATTATTAATTATTATTGGTTGACTGGGACAGTCTAGATAGGCCCATGCGGCTTCTTAAGTATTATTCTTATTTATTATTTGATATTTATTATGAGTTGACTGGGACATTCTAGAGGGGCCAATGCGGCTTCTTAATTATTAATTTTTATTGGTTGACTGGGACATTCTAAAAGGACCATGCGGCTTCTAATATTATTTATTTATTATGAGTTGACTGGGACATTCTAGAGGCGTCAATGCGGTTTCTTAATTTTTATTTTTAATTATTAATTATATATATTATTATTGGTTGACTGGGACAGTCTAGATAGGCTCATGCTGCTTCTTAAGTATTATTCTTATTTATTATTTATTATGGGTTGACTGGGACATTCTAGAGGGGCCAATGTGGCTTCTTAATTATTAATTTTTATTGGTTGACTGGGACAGTCTAAAAGGACCATAAGGTTTCTTGCCTTGTATTATTCTTATTTATTATGGGTTGACTGGGACATTCTAGAGGTTAATGCCTTAATTATTCAGAATAATAATTAGAAGCTGCATTGACCTCTTGAATGTCCCAGTCAACGATACTAATAAATAAGACAATAATTAGAAAGGTATTGGGTTTGAGCCTTTACAAACGTCAACCCATAATAGTTAATAATTAAATAATTTATTCTAATTATTAATTATGGGTTGACTGGAACAGTCTAGATAGGCCCATGCGGCTTCTAAATTATTATTCTTATTTATTAATTTTTGTTGGTTGACTGGGACAGTCTAGGTAGGCCCATGTGGCTTCTTAATTATAAATACATTCATTAATTACATTAATTATTATTAAAAATTATTCTTAATTTAAATTTTATGGGTTGACTGGGACATTCTAGAGGTGACAATGCGGCTTCTCAATTAATTTTATTGGTGCACTGCCAAGTACATAGTGGTCGAAGCCTTCTCAGTGACCTTAATCAGTGGCGTAACTTACGGGACCGCAAGGCCTGCAATGCGGGAGGGCCCGGTGCATGTGGGGGCCCGTGCCCGTGGTTTCAGTTTTATTCAAATTGGTTCTGCAATCTACAAAACTCGATGAAAGAGCAAAGGCAAATGGATTGAAAAAACACATGGAAAATTTTGAATTTGTTTTCCAGGTTGTTTTTCATACATTAATACTAGAATCTCTTAACTTGGTTTCGAAATTTCTCCAGAACAGTAACGCTGATCTATCAAAAGCAACTACTGTACTTCATAACGTTGTTATAATGCCTTCAGGGCATGAACCAATATTGGGATTTTGGGACCCAATTTAGCCCTACGAATGACATAAAATTTATTTTTACACAATTTTGATGAATAGCAAACCGCAGTTTTTTTTTACCTCTAAATCAGGTGTTTTTCTGCGTTTGTAGTCATTTTTTCAGAATTTTTATTTTTTCCAAACCTAATTTTTGACATTTTTTCGTATCAACTTCTACAATTTTTTTCGAAATGACTTCAAACTTGAAATATACATAGATGGGTCTATTACGCACAAAATTGTAGTCGTTTTTTGATTTTTGAAAAATTGTGCTCAGCAATTGAAAAAAAAGTAGATTTTGAATTTCGACATTGCTGAGTACAATTTTCAAAAATCAAAAAACTACTTCTACAATTTTGTGCGTACTAGACCCATCTATGTATATTTCAAGTTTGAAGTCATTTCGAAAAAAATTGTAGAAGTTGATACGAAAAATGTCAAAAATTAGGTTCGGAAAAAATGAAAACGCTGAAACAATGACTACAGACACAGAAAAACACCCGAATATAACGTTTTAGAGGTCAGAAAAGGCTGCGATTTGCTCTTTCCCATCAAAATTGTCTGAAAATTAAGAATTTTATGTCCATTTTTAAGTGGGGGCTAAAATGAGGGTCCCAAAATTCTCAAAATTGGATGCTGCCCTTCACATTTAAGAAATAATTTTGAAGATACTATGGCAACTGCTTCTGCTATTGCCCAACAATGATGTCTTGATGCCATTTTTCCAGATCATAGATTTCATAGAACTAAACGTCATTTTGATTAGTTAGTTCAGGATGAGCGTTTATTAGATCCGTTGAGGTATTATCAAACTGCTGTATTTTACCGAACATTGGACACAATTATTGTCCAATTAAAAAAAAGATTTGAAAGTATGGACCACTTGTCTAGTCTCTTTATAAGGCTGACTCCAGAATTTCTTTCAATATCAACAAATGAAGAATTGCAGAAAAAAGCCGAAATTTTG
>JABUQX010124067.1:40000-43480 GCA_015478945.1 Trachelipus rathkii | reverse complement strand
CTTTTCGTTCAGTCAATGTTGGGTGTTATAGTTTTTCGCATTTATCATTGAAACGCTTTCGTTTTCGTGCGCCGCTTCAATATATATATATATATATATATATATATATATATAGCAAATATATATATATATATATATATATATATATATATATATATATATAACATATATATATACTATATATATATACTATATATATATATATATATATATATATATATATATATATATATATATATATATATAACATATAATATATATATATATATATATATATATACACTATATATATATATATAGGATTCACGCAACTACTCTATGACAAATTCGGAGGGCTGATAGAGCAAACGATAAGGAACATTTATTGTTAAAAAAGCTATGTTGCATGATTCTTCGCTTCAAGTTACGGATGATGTAAGGTAAACCACGTGAAGTTTGACTCGTCGTTACTTCGTAACCGGAGATTTTGGGTATTCTAATATTATGTATGTTTGCGTGCGCTGTGTACTCCGAGGGTTGGTAGAGGTAACAATAAGGATATTTTGTTAAATAACGTATGTGTTTTTGACGCGAGGTTGTAAAACAAACAATGGTAGCTTGTTATGAAATCATTTTTATTGGGAAGAGTACAGGAGGTGTTCAAGTATGCTGCCTAACGCACAGATTATATTCGTTACATCGCTACGTGCCATTGCCTGTCGGACTCTACCGAACATGCCCTCACTGTGTCTGATTTGATCAAACGCAGTGAATATTCGCTGAATCAGTTCCTCTCTTGTGTTGACTGGGTTAATGTACACAACACTCTTCACTTGTCCCCAAAGAAAATAATCTAGGGGCGTGAGGTCGGGCGATCTTGCAGGCCACGCAACAGGTCCCCCTCTCCCTATCCATTTGTCAGTGTAGACTCTGTTCAGATGCGCCCGTACTTGGTGGCTGAAGTGCGCTGGAGCGCCATCATGTTGGAACCACATGTCTCTGCTGGTCGCAAGGGGTATGTCGTCCATGAGCTGCGGAAGCGTGTTCTGGAGTAGTTGCAGGTACGCAAGTCCATCCAAACGGTGTGGAATGATGACAGGTCCCAGCAGATAATCCCCAAGAATTCCACCCCAGATGTTTACGGTAAATTTCGCCTCTTGAACTCTGATGAACATTGCGTGCGGATTGTCCTCGTCGCAAATGTGGCTGTTTCTGCTGTTGAAGTAGCCATCACGTGTGAAGCACGCCTCATCGGTAAGCAAGACATGTGCAGGAAAGGCAGGATTATCAATGCTCCGTTGCAGAAACCACCGGGCAAATCGCACACGGGGTGCTAAGTCGTTTGGCCCAAGTCCTTTCTGTAGGTGGTATGCATGGAGGCTTTGCTCTTGCAAGACCCGAACCACAGACGACTGATTTGAACCCATGGCATGGGCAATGGCGAGTGTGCTAGTCGACGGGTCGTTGGCGACTCTCTCAAGCACCTCTTCATCTTCAAACGCAGGAGTTCTCGTATTACGCGGTCTTCCACCAATGCACCGGGGACGAAGGGTCCCATTATCTCGAAGGCGTTGATGAAGGCGAGCAAGCATAATGTGGTGGGTGTGATTTCTGTGTGGAAACCGTTCCCGGTACATGAGGTGCGCTTTTCGTCCATTTCCGTTCACCTCACCGTAACACATTATCATGTCCGGTTAACTCGGGAAGAGTGTGGTGATCCATTCGTAATCGATGCCTATACTGTACTGAATCAACGATGAATTGGGCAAGGTAGAATTGCCACGTGTTTCCGAAGGACGTTAAGCGTGCACACATGTACGCACGCACAAAGACATTAAAATTGAGAAACCCTAAATCGTCGGTAACCTACATGCGACACGTCACACAACATAAACTAATGTACCTTCAATCGTCCGAAACTTTGAAACGAATCGTCATACAACATAGGTTATATAACAATAAATGTTCCTTTTCGTTTGCTCTATCAGCCCTCCGAGTTTGTCGCAGAGGTTTCTTAAATCACCCTGTATATATACTATTTTTTTCTTTTTTTCCTGTCGTTGTCTGCCGCGTTCTAGCCCACCTAGGCCCGCCTATATTCTGCCACGCCCAAGGCATTTACCTAGTTGCTAGCTGGGTTAAAAGGGACCTGATATATATATATATATATATATATATATATATATATATATATATATATATATATTATATCTATATATATATATATATATATATCTATATGCTATGCTATATATATATATATATATATATATCTTATATATATATATATATATATATATATAATATATATATATTAGTCATAATAATATATTTATATCCCCGCTCTGCTTGCTTGGGGGATTGAAAGTAATGGCCTTTGACTTCGTATAACTTTATTAGTTCATCAGAAAATTCCATATATATTTGAACCATACACCACCTGCTTAAGGGTAAATTAATAGAAAATAATATGGTGTACTGTCACCGTGTACATAAGAATATAAACCCAGAAAAATGAAAAAAAATCAGAGGATGTATTTCATAGATTACCCAACTCTCGGGTAGGAGGTTTACATTCATGGCAGGTTTCACTTTTCAGTAAAGAAAATTTGAACCGGTACAAATTTTACCATCTCCAAATCTATAATTTCTTTTAAATATAGTCCTAATCATTTTGAAAAATTCAAATAACTAAATGTTATCAATAATCTTTAAGCTACAAAATATGAAAAAAAAAATGAAAAAAATTATTTTAATGATAATGAAGAACCTCATTAACAAAAAAAAAAAAAAAAAAAAAAAAAAAAAAAAAAAAATCACAAAGTAAGTTACCCATTCATATATTATTGGAACAAATCTCCTAAAAATTATATACATAGCGTACAAAAATTCTAAAATTTAAAAGTTACAGGTAAAAGTAAAAAAAATAAATTCGAATTAACATTAAATAAAAAAAATTACTAATGAAGCTACAAATTAATTTTTAATTAAACCTGCATCCAAAATATACTGAGTAAAAATAATTAAAAGTTGAAATTAAAGAAAAAATTTAAATTTACATTAATAAAAAATAAATTTACTAGATGAAGTTACTCATCTAGAATAAATTTACAATGTTTCCCCATTAACATTTTATTTGGATAAACTCCTTAAAATTATTTTAAAACAGGAAATTATTATTAAATTAAATATTTAAGGCATGAGATATGAAAATTCCATTAAATTAATAAATTTACCCGAAATGAAACTACCCCTCAATCTTATCTTTTAAAAACGTGTACTTTTACAAAGCTTAAAAACTTAGTATAAAATTCAAATGAACCCAACCAATTTACAAAAAAATAAAAACTAATATAATCAGGGATGATAACTGAAAAACCAATTATTTAACCGATTTTTTCACTTGATTTTTTTCTCCAAAATTTTTTTTTTTACTTTTTCATTTTTTTTTATATATTTTTTTTTAATTTTCTTGGATATTTAAATGATTTAATTTCAATA
>JABUQX010124067.1:12500-32500 GCA_015478945.1 Trachelipus rathkii | reverse complement strand
TATATATATATATATATATAAGGTATATATATATATTTCGTATATATAAAGGGATTTAACTTCAATAGAAATAAAAACTTACTAATAATATCATAGCAAGGCCAATTTCCAGTCAAATTTTTACACTATAAAAATGTCAACAAAAAATCATGTTTCAAACGATATTCTTTCTTTTTATTCATCAATATTACAAATGTACACTCCCTTTTACGCTGCTCTCTGTATTTTTTGGTCAAAAGTCTATAGGGTATGCCATTTTGGATTTGAACTCAGAGCCAGGGCCTAGGGTGGGTTAATATTTAAACTTTTAAAAAAGTTTGTTTACAATTATATTTCACGTGGAGTACGAATTCAAAATCAAAATCCAAAAACCAAAGTTTTTTTTCAAAATCCAAAAATCCCCAACCTGATTTATAACTTAATAAAGCTGTCTAGTACAACTGTCTACTAATTTTTTGGCAAAGCTAATTTTAAAAGTTACCCAAAAATATAAGAATTTTATCCAAACGATTTTAAACTGAAAGCAGGATGGCACGAAAAATCAAATCAAAAAATCAATTGATTTTTTACTTCATTTTTTTTGTAAACAAATCATGATTTTTTTGATTTTATTGATTTATTTTGATTATTTTGATTTTTTTATATTTTTTTTATTTTTTTTATTTTTTTGTATATTTAAGTAATTTAACTATAATAATAGAAATAAAATTAAAATAAAACCACACATATTATGAAAGGAGTTTAATTAATCTGATTGCATTAAGTAACAGTAAGAATATCTTTATTTGTTTATTGTTTATTGTAGATTAACATAGGCCCAGATTAACTTGAAATTAGCATCACATTTAGAAGAGATATTTGAGGACGTCGCATAATAGATAAGCAGTTAGCCAGTATTTGAATATTGCCCGCACTCTAGCACCTTTTATTAAAAAGACAGATATGCTGGAAGAGGGTGCAAATGCAAAGAAGGAGGAAAGGGTAGATTTTGGCTTCTTGAGTGACAAGAATAGTGAAGTTGTTCAGATGAGTCTACGTGGCTTCTTAAATACACATTATTATTTATTGGCTTGGGGACTGGGACATTCTAGAGGGGCCAGCGGAGCCTCTTAATATTAATTTTATTGCTGATCAGACAGTCTAAAAGACCATGGCTTCTCTGGCATTAATTTTATTTATTATGAGTTGACTGGGACATTCTATTTCTAGAGGGGTCAGTGGGGCTTCTTAAATATTATTTTTAATTATTAATTATTATTGCCGACTGGGACAGTTCAGATAGGCCAGTAGTGGGGCTTCTCTTAAGTATTATCTATTTATTACTTGACATTTATTAAGTGAGTTTATTGTGGGACACCAGAGTGGCCAATGCAGTTTAATTATTAATTGAGTTGATCGGGGACAGTTCAAAGAACATGCGGTTTAAATATGCCATTCTTATTTATTATGAAAGCTGACGACATTCTAGACGTTTGACGTGGTTTCTTAATTATATTTTTAATTATTAAATTGTTATATATACACTATTACTTGGCCGACCGGGGGAGCCCAGATAGGTTTATGCCAGCTTCGAGTATTATTCTTATTTTTATTATTTATTATATTGACTTGCTTAGAGGTCATTTGTTTAATATTATGCTGGGCTTAGAAGAGTTTTATTTATTATGTGTAGACAACATTCTAGAGAGGTTAATGCAAGCCAAATATTATTTAGAATAATAATAATAGAAGCTGCATTGACCCTAGAATGTCCTGTAGTCAACCATAATACAAATAAGAATAATAAGAAGCGCATTGTTCTTTTTAGACTGTCCCAGTCAACCAATAAAATTAATAATTAAGAAGAAACATTGGGGCCCCTCTAGAATATCCCAGTAAACACTACAATAAATAATAAATAAGAATAATACTTAAGAAGCCGTATGGGCCTAATGTGATCGTCCCTGTCAACCAATACTCATTAATTAGTTACTTAAAAAATAATACTAAGCCACATGGATCCCCTAGAATCCCAAACAACTCATTATAAATAAGAATAATACTTAAGAAGTCGCATGGTCCTTTTAGACTGTCCCAGTTGACCAATAAAAATTAAAAATTATTAATTGAGAAGCCGCATTGGCCCCTCTAGAATGTCCTAGTCAACCCATAGTAAAATTAAGAATTAGAAATAATTTTTAATAATAAGTAATGTAATTAATGAATAGCATTTATATTTAAGAAGCCACTGGCCTACCTCCCACTGTCCCAGTCAACCAAACAATAATTAATAATTAAGAATAATAATTAAAGTCGCATTGGTCTCCTAGAACAACATCCCAGTCAACTCCTAAATAAATAATACAAATAAGAAGATTTAAGAAGCCGTAGACTGTCCCAGTCAACCACAGCTCAATAATTAATAGTTTCCATTGGCTCACTGACGCAGTCAACCCATACACACAAATAAGACATTAGCCGCATGATCTAGACTGTCCCAAAATAATACAATAATTAATACTGTATCACACTTTAGTTCATAGTACGGACCTCTAGCAGTCAACTCATTATAAATAAGAATGGTTGAGCTAAGAAGTTTAGATCGTTCTAGCGACCACATTAGAGTGTTTGTTATCAGACAATCCCAGTTAACCCATAAAATTAAGAATTGCAAATAATTTTTACACTAATGTAATTATAAATAGTATTTATAATTACAGTCATTATGAGCCTGTTTGACTGTCCCAGTCGTAACTCAATACCAATACCAAGAACAAGAATTATAAAGTCAGTATCGGTCCCTAGAATGTCCCAGTCAATCCACAATAATAATAAGAATACACTAGAAATGCATGGGCTTCCATTAGACTGTCACAGTCAATTCCACTACTACTCAAGAACAATTTATTCTTAATTATTAATTACGGGGGTTGACTGGGACAGTGTAGATAGGCCCATGTGGCTTTGAATTAATCTTATTTATTAATTCTTGCTGGTTGACTAGATAGCCTGTATGCTCAGCTTCTTAATTATAAATACTATCCATTAATTATATTAAATATTATTAAAAATTATTATTTTTAATTTTCTTAATTTTAAGGGTTGACTGGGACATTCTCTAGAGGGGCCAATGGCTTCTCAATTATTATCTCTTTAAAAAAAAAGGACCATGTGGCTTGGGTATTTCAGTTTTATTTAATAAATATATATGTATTTATAATGAGTTGACTGGGACATTTTAGAGGGATCAATGTGGCTTATTATTTTTAATTATTATTGGTTGACTGGGACAGTCTAGATAGGCCCATGCGGCTTCTTAAGTAATATTCTTATTTATTATTTATTATGGGTTGACTGGGACATTCTAGGAGTGGACAATGCGGCTTCCTAATTATTATTATTTTATTGGTTTTTCTCGCAGTAAAAAGGACCATGTGGCTTCTTAAATTTCTCATTTATTATGAGTTGACTGGGACATTAGAGGGGTAATATAGCTTCTTAATTATTATTCTTAAATATTACTTATTATGGGCTGACTGGGACAGTCCTAGATAAGCCCATGTGGCTTCTGAATTATTATTCTTATTTATTAATTATAATGAATTGACTGCTCGACAGCTAGGCCCATGTGGCTTTTTAATTATAAAAATTATTCTTAATGATTAATTATTGCTGGCTGACTGGGATATTCTAGGTAGGTCTAATGTGGCTTTAATATATTTCATTTATTCATTAATTAAACTAATTATTATTAAAAAATTATCTTAATTTTAATTTTTACGAGTTGAATGGGACAGTCTAGATTGATTCTGCGTCTTCTTACTGTATATATGGAGAGATATAGCAGTTATATATATTATGCTAAGGTTTTGAATATCTATATATATATATATATATATATATATATATACTATATATATATATATTTAGATAGATATATATCTTAAGTATATATATATATATATATATATATATATATATATATATATATATATATATATATATATAATATATATACACATATACATATATATATATTTATATATATATATATAGAAAATATATATATATATAGATATATAGGTAATATATATATATATATATATATATATATATACATATATATATATATATATATATATATATATATATATATATATATATATATATATATATATATATATATATATATATATATATATATATATAGCAGATCACTATCGAATTGAAAAATCAAAAATCAAAAAATCAAAAATCAAAAATCAAACACCAATAAAATCAAAATTATTTAAAATCAAAAAAATCCCCAACCCTGTTTGAAAGTACCTTAAAATTATTATCAACAACTATAGGTACGACTGGCTATTAGTTTTATGAAAAGAGAATTTTATAAAAATACTACTGCTAATACTAATAATTACAAATTTATATGAAGAAACTCGTACTTATAAAACTAACGTCTGTTAACAGACCGCGAGTTCAGTAATTTTCTAATATTTCACTCATTTCCGCTTTTAAAAATTTAGTAGTAAGAAATTGAAATATTAATATTAAAAAAAATGGTAAAAATTATATCTCTCTTATTTGCCGCTTTGAGATGTTACGATTTAGAAAAAAGAATTATAACAAAAAAATAAAAACAAATATTAATAGTCTTCGACGAATGTTTTATATAGTAAGGTTGATACTTTTATGTTAAATCCTACTCGGCTGACTTTTACAATCTATCTTGAAGCTAGAAAAATACCGTATTTCAGATCGGATTTTTGTTGGTATTTCACATTTAAAGCTAGCCTATTTGGTTTCTTTATTTTCCACTTTTGTGATGAAAAATGGAAATTTATATGAAATGAAGTCAGCCGGAATTTATATGATAATGGAGATTTTAAGAAAATTATTTCCGTAAGATATTATCTATTATATAACAGGGTTGGGAATTTTTAGGATTTTTTGAGAAAAAAATCAATTTTTGATTTTTTTGGATTTTTTGTTGTTGATTTTTTGGACTTTTTGAGAATCGTGACGTCACGCGAAATATAATTTGTAAACAAACTTTTTTTTAATGTTCGATTAAGTATTATTTTTAACCCTAGACCCTATATCTGAGTTCAAAATCTTAAAATAGTGCTTATAGTCTATGACACATTGAAACAGCAACACTAAAGAGTGTTATGTGTAATAATGATAATATATTACATTAGAAATAAAAGAAACATATTTGAAACATGATCTTTTGATGACATTTTTATAGTGTAGAAATTTGAAACAGAGTAGCCTTGCTATAATATTATTATTCTATTCTTGCTTCTACAATTTCATGACTAAATATCAAAAAATAAAATAAAAATATATAAAAAGCAAAAAAAAAAAAGCAAAAATCATGATTTTTGGGAGCAAAAAATCAAGTATCAGTTGAAAAAATCAATTGATTTTTTCCGTGCCATCCCTGTTAGTGTTATATAATAAAATTAACCATAATATGACTAATGGTAAATGAGAAGTAAGCTGATCTATCTCTCTCTCTTTATAGCAAATTTCAGGATTTCATGTCCAAAATAAATAAAAATGTTAAAAAAAATTTAAGGAAGTTTTTTAATAATAATAATAATAATAATAATAATAATAATAATAATAATAATAAGGAAGTTTTTTAATAATAATAATAATAATAATAATAATAATAATAATAATAATAATAATAATAATAATAATAATAATAATAATAATAATAATAATAATAATAATAATAATGATGATGATGATGATGATGATTATGATGATGCTGAGCTGAATGTAATGTTTTTATTTTATTTTTTATTTAAATGAATATAAAATTTCCCTTTAGTAAGTAAAATCAAGCAAATAAGTATTTTACGAATTTAACGGCGGTAATATTTTTAAAATGAATCTGATGGTTACAATATTTTGATTAGGTGTCCCATGTCAAAAAGTAATTCTTTTTCTTATTCGTGAATCGTGATTTTATGTACTGTGTCACTCATTCACTCATTTATATTAAAGGAATTTTTTTGTCCATTTTTCATCGCCTTTTATTCTGTTTACTAAAATTTAAAATTCCATGCAGGACTTGTAAAAAAATTGTATGTCATTTCTGATCTTTAAGCAGCAGTGTTGATTAATGTGTTAAGATTAGCCTTTCATCGATTGTCATACTAAATGTTTAACTCGATTTCATATAGCTACTAATTATTGGGTGAAACGATCATTATTCATACTCTATTGAAACTATAATAATCTAAAAAACTGTGAAAGACCATTTTCGTATGATAAATAAAATAAAGCATTAAATATTTAATATAATAGCTCATAAGTATATTCGCAATTGTGGACCAGTAGTGGATTTGGATTCTTGTAAATAATGTATGAAAACTATAAACATTTAATTTACAAAAATGGTTTTAAAAAATTATTTGAAGTTTTGCTAATAGTGTTTTGGTAATACTAGTAGCACAGAACGTCTTCACCACCAATTTTTATAAAAATCGTAGGACACACTCTACAAAAGTAATGGTAATAGTGAGTTTAACAGATCTCCCTAAAAATCGATTTTTAGGAAAATCAATCGATTTGTTATATGAAACACTTTTGCCACAGCCCTAAAAGAGAACCACAGTTGTTCAGAATCACTAGAGTATAGGTATTATAGTTTAAATCACTAAATACCAAAATGCTTAAGTTCGTGGGAGTTTTAGTCCAGAAAGTTGTTAAGTTGTTTTTTTAGAAAATTGTTAGAGTGGGTGCTTCTGGCATAATTCCAGCTTCTGCTACCAAAGAATTTTTCTTAAAACTTATCTTAACTTAAATTTTCTGAACTTAGAAATTTTTTTGAACTTAGAAAATTTTCAGTGATTCGAAAGGTGATTTAAAAATACAATTTTCCCTTTATAATATATATATATAGTATATATGTATATATATATATAGTATATATATATATATATAAAAGATATATATATATATATAGCAGTATATATATATATATATATATATATACAATATAAAGAGATATATATATATATAGATATAAAATATATGGGCATAGTATATAAAATTGCCTCCCCAAATTTTGGCGTAAAGAAAAACTGAACCTTACAGAGTGCTTGCTAGATGACGTTATGGTTTTATTAGTAAATCAAAATAATACATCAATTGATAGATACTGAAGGAGTAATTACTACCATTAACATTATAAAACATTTTTTTAGAGTTAAAATGTGTTTTCGCTTTCATATTGGCTCTAAAGTGTTGGCCAGTGCGCTTATTAGCTTCTTCAGACAGTATTCTCCGCTGGAACTCTTAGTATGTCGATAGCATTTGGCGGCTGATAAAGCTTTCACTAAATATATATATATATATATATATATATATATATATATATATATATATATATATATATATATATATATATATATATATATATATATATATACGATATATATATATATATATATATATATACATATATATATATATATATATATATATATATATATATAATATATATGTTGAAGAAGGCAGCAGCAGCAAAGGAGTATATATAAGGCAGATATATATATATATATATATATACATATATATATATATATATATATATATATATATATTGTAGGGGGTTTTTAATTATGCTAGTGACATAGGAATCTTTTCTTTCTTTTACAGCAACTCTAATTTTTGTTCTGCATATCCACACAGTTCCATTAACGGATGTTTTCAAGTTTAATTATTGAGAACTTATTTGGTAAGGAGTTATAATTCACATGCACAAGAAATTGATATATTCATTTGTTCTGAAATACCTTTGATGGGTTCAAATTTGAAGGGGTTTTTGTAAGTATGAAATTTAATTTTGTAGGTCACAACTTTTTGGAACTTTTTGAACCTCAAGTCAAGGGTTACGCAGCTATCAACTACACACATTCCTTTCTTCATACCTTCATAAGGATCTTATCTCAATTAGCAAAGGCTGTTCTTGCTTGAGGTAAGCCTAGACAATTTACATTTCAACACTCATATGTACACATTGAACACATATTTGTATAGTAAACTAATCTTTTTTTTTTAAAGTAAATAAAATATATGTAGATAAATTAATATTAGATATTTTTTTTGTAGGTTCGTGGACGGGGAGACCCGTATGAAATTCTTGCATTCCACATTCGTGGACGGGGAGACCCGTTTGCTTATTTCATTCTTGGACGAGGAGTCCACTGTACCCATTTTTGGACCAGGAGTTCAGCTTGTATTATTCACCTCACTTAACTTTTTCACGTGTATACAAAAAGTAATCAATATTTACACTTTCTACATGACACTCTTTAAAATTGACTTGGAAAGTATGGCAAATTTAGATATATAAGCCTGTGATACTTTATTCTATTTATTAACTTATTAATTATTAAATTATTAAACACAAAGACAGCATAGTACTGTATATGTTACTCAATCTCATTGATATTATTGAAACAGTGCAAGTGAGAATAGCATACGAAGACATAATCTATGAAGTGCTAAATTTTTACTCTTATTTGCTTATTTAATAATAGTGAGTGTTGTGTTTTTTAAGTTTGGTAAAAGAAATACTGAAATTAACAATATTCACTACTGCCAAACTAGAATACTTGCGTATCATTAGGTTTAACTTCTGTGTCTATTGAACATTGTGCCAACTGACATTACAAGTAAAATCTAAAGTGTTGTATGGAAACAGGTGACAATATTTACCACTGCCAAATTATTATTATACATGTACCTTAAATTTTTTTTACTTTATTGGTTGATCTTGACAAACTGATAAAAAAATAATCGGAATCCTAGTTCATGAAATTATTTTGTAGGATTTATATTTATATGAATTTATGTAATTTATTTTATGCACCACCTTTTTCATGCTAGGCGAGCTGATGATGATATATATATGTCAATATACACAACATTTGTTCCTTTTAATGCCGGCATTTAATGTATTGGCTTTGCATATAGCTGTGGGGAACTGAATTAAAGTGTGATATATATCTATTTGACTAGCTTTTATTACTAAAGTAATAAAACAAGTCTGGAGAAAAGGTGAGGGCCGATATATATATCCCAAAATTTGCTTTTGTTATTTGTAAAATAAAAATTAATAAAATAAAAGAATACAACTACATACTTATCACTTACCTTAAAATATCTACTCTTGCTGAATTAGAGTGATTTTTTTTCTGTGGTGATTGGTCTTTACATAGTAAGTCTTTCTTATCTCGGAGAAAATTATCCTGACACCCTTACAAAATTGAAAGAGAAGGAGAGTTGAATAATATATTATAAATGTTTAATGTTTTTTTAAGCATCATTTCTTACTAATTTTCAATTCTCTTGAGCATGTTCTAATGAATTACTAATTTGTTTTTTTTGTCTTATTCACAAATACATTGGTGGACTGGACAATACTCATATGCATGATTAGAAATAACCCTTTTAATATTCTTGAGAATGTTCTTTGTAAACCCCTAACTTCTACAAGTTACATCTGATTCAACCATTCACTTGTTTAACATTAACACATTACAAGAACAATACAACTTTAACTAAAAGGCTACAACTCTTATTTTAAAGCTTAAAGCTGTTAAAAACTATTCACATCTACTTTTGAATGTCTAACTGCATTTGCTTATAAGCATCTAAAGGTCTCGCTTAATAGAGTTATTACAACTGTTTTAAATACAGGTAATCACAGACATTTATCTGTATTTGACTTAAAATTTCATACATATACCCTATCATTAATTCTGTTTTTTTTGCTTTTCATGATTACCTGCTTGCTGTTGGAGTTGGAATCGCTTACATTTTTCTGAAGAACCTGCTTACTTTTATTTGTCTTCTTTGAATGTGTGCATGATACTTTTAAGCCAAGCCAGGAGAAGATTGTTTGGAGAAGGAACGGTGAGTGGTTAAAGTAACTATAATTTTTTATGTTTGGTGTGGCATCGACTTTATCAACTTTTTGTTTTCGATCACTTAATATTATTGAAATAAAGTTATTTCATTGCGCTGACTTACAATAAGCACTAAGTCCCCAAACATCTTCACACATTCTTTTATTCCTTTGAAGTCAATATCTACCAAGTCACATCTCCGATAAACTCCCAACACAAATTGGTAGCAGAGCGTAGCTGCTTTACTACCTTATACCTTTTCCTACTTTTTCTTTGACTTTCCCGGGTTTTCATCTTTTCACCTAGCAGTGTTCCAATGCAAAGTTATAACGCTTTGGTTTCCGGTTCTTTTATCAGCTGGGTTCATCTTTCTATTATGTCGTACATCTCCTTTACTGTCTCCTGGGTCTAGTATATATATATTTCATACGCGCGGAAATTCTTACATACATACCACAAAGATCATACATCATGGCAGAAAACGTGGGTATTAATGAGAATGGAGAAGTTAATGAACTGGGAGAGATTGATGTGGAAGGATTGAATTTGAATGGGGAGGAGCTTTCGGATGAGATAAAGCAAATATTAGCGGCAGAATTGGAACAAAAGAACTTACAGCGGAGTTCGGTAAAACCGAAACCTACCATACTTTCAGCGACTATTCCTACGGTTATACCGTCTACACGAAACAACCCTTTAGATCAAATTTCTACAAGAAACAACCCTTTAGGTGGTGAAATCACCAGACAACAACTAACTCAACAAATGGTTGAAGGACAAAGGTTGATGGAAAGAATGGCGGGATTGCCACCTCCACAATGGAATTTTCCACCTATGTCAACACTTCAACAGGGATCACAAGACAGTCAATCTGTCCCCTTTACATCAAATGAGAATGCAACATCGTCGTTGGCAAATCAAACACAACCTGATGTAACAGATGGAGATTGGTTGAAGGCGATTTATCTCCAAAACCAGCAAATGATAATGGCTCTTTCTAAAGTAGTCCTGTTATTGGAGGGATTTATACCCCATCAGTCAACAAAAATGATTCCCATAGGGAAATATTCATTAGAGAATGGGGAACCTTTTCCCCAGTTCTTACAAAGGTTTGAAGAATATGCGAGTATAACATATCCAAGATCAACATCGGATGGTTGGAGGACACATCTGGGTTCATATTTGGAGGGAGATATGAAAGACGTATACGAGGTACTAATGAAGAACAATGCAGGGTATACTGTTATAAGAACACAACTTATTGAATGGTTTTCTGACTATTTACGGAAGAAGGTTAAAACCCATCTTAATAACTTTAATGAAGCGAAAATTCTTTCCCATGAAACGATACCCTTGTATGCTCTTAGGTTGCAGGGTTTAGCCGAGATGGGATTCCCGGGTTCAGATGTGAAAAACATGAAAATGGTGCGCGAAAAATTAATAAATAGTACGCCAGTACAAGTACAAGAAAATATACAAGCATCCATTACTATATGTGAGATTGCTTTGGCAGGGGCTCCCTTGAGTTGGGATGCATTAGTCAAAATAATTTCGCAACACTATAATAGTTACAAAAACAACGGACATATGTCATCGTCCGCAACTCCACAAATACCATCACAGGAAGTTATTGCAGAACCATATTCACCTGAGGTGATTGATATTTCTAATGTGCAAACACATTCAAATTCACTACCACCCTTACCTATACAAACACAAGAATATTACAATCAACAAAATATCGTACCCCGGGGATATCTAACCTATCCTGGTTATGAACCGCCTATGCAATATCAGCAAAATTGTCAACAAGTCTCTCAACAACAATATGTTGTACCAACGTTCGCACAAGTGGTAGCCAAACCACCAATGCCTCCACCGAATGTGAATAATAACCCTAGAAGTAGTGTCCCTCCAAATTCACCTCGTCAAAATAGGACTTTTTATCCATCTAATAAAGGTCAGAACTCCCCTAGGAAAGGGCGTCAGCCACAACCACAAAATAATCGCCAACAACAACCGAATCAAGCCTATCAACAACTAACATCACAACAACCTCAACAACTTACTTCATCTTCATCAACACAACAACCATGGTGGGCCGGAAATAACATTTCCTGTAAATATTGTAAAACACAAGGACACCATGTCAAAGATTGTCCATCGCGGCCTTATTGCCAATTTTGTGGTAAGAGGGGGCACATCTATGAAGAGTGTTATGCTGAAAAGAATCAATGTATTCGGTGTAAAGAACATGGACATATAGTGCAAAATTGCCCACAAAAGACAGAAAAACAAATAAGATGTGACTCGACTCCACAATGTCCTTATTGTCAAGGAAGTCACTTGGGCATGAACTGTCCACAGAGATCCCCTAAACGTTCAAAAAACTAACTCACTCTGTGGGAAATGACCCACCCACAGAGTCAGAAGAACAACCTAAACAACAGCGTCAGAAAAAGCGTCGAACTTCAACTACAGGGTCACAGTTGCCACCACCTCAGCCATCTATGTTTGACGAAACTGAAAATTCCACGGTGGAACCTATAGAGGAATTATTACAAGTTGGGGTCACCGAATATCCAACAGATATATTAGACCCTTTTAAATCTTCCCCTGAAACTGTAATTGAGGAGACCGATTCTCAAGTAATAGAAAACTCATTAATCAAGCATGATTCTACTTCCCTTAAGGGATCAGTCAATCCTGACAATCTTTCACTTACTAATTTACTCCAACAGGAGTCTACATTAACTACGCCTATATTGAAAGGCCCTTGTCTTCATCTAAAAAACTTATCAACATCTTCACCTGCTACTTTAGTTATAGGGGTCATAATTGAAGACTCCCAACAAACACAATTAATAGACGCTCTTGTAGACACTGGAGCTTCAGTTAGTATTATAACACATAGAACCTACAAACTCTTAGATCCTAATAAATATCCAATGCAGCCTACTGAATATGTTAGTATTCGTGGCATCGGTGATGTCATTTTTGAAGTTTTGGGGGCTGTCACACTATCATTACATCTTTCCAACGATTACAGAACACAATCTAGGGACTTTGTGATAGTTCCAGATGAGGTGGTATGTTACGGAGTAGTAATTGGTTATGATCTTTTACAATCGGAGAATATTTTGCCAGACTTGGCCAACAAAGAACTCATAACTAGACATGACAATGTCTTGACAATCATCGCAAAAGATATAAGAACTACCGAAGGTCAAGAGCATGCTGCTAAACTAGACAAAGATGTACTAATTCCACCTAATAAAGGAGTTAAAGTGGCTATAAAACCAGAAGAGGTCTTAAGAAATCGAGATTTGTCTAGCGAAACATTACTGTTATTTACTCCAAATGATAAAAATCACTTTGTGATGGACCATGCGGTCATATCTTATACATTTAACACTCCAGTAGTGCTGCCTTGTTATAATATTTCTAGTAATATAATTAAAATCAAATCAGGTTACCCACTCGGGTCATTTTCTGTTCTTTCTATTCATCCTATCCATCCTATATCATCAGTGCCTGTAAATCTGGTCGAACTCACCCAAAAACCTCAAAGCACATACCAGGAATGGTCTTCAGAAACTAACCAAAAGGCTTTTCAGCTTGATTCAACAGACCTGACTCGGGAGCAAAAAGATCAATTAATCCAACTTTTACTTAAATATCCAACTGCCTTAAGTCTCGGAGATACAGATGTGGGGTGTACCTCTGTTCTTAAACACTCAATCGAAACCTATATAGATAATCCTATATGCGAACCTGTTCGAAGACTTCAAGGTCCTATTTTATATGAAGTGGAGGAAGTGTGCAGAAAACTCGAAGCTGAAGGCATCATCAGGCAATCTTTTTCCCCGTACTCAGCACCGGTAGTACCCATCAGAAAACCCGATGGGGCTATGCGGCTATGCATAGATTACCGAAAACTAAATTCTGTCACAAAGGGAGATTCCTTTCCCATTCCTAATCTGACAGATACCCTTTTTAGCCTTCAAGGCAAGGAATATTTTTCGACTATCGACCTTATAAAGGGGTACTATCTTTCAAAGGTGTGCCAGCTGAGGGGACAGTATCAGAAGCACTGTTTTCTCTCAACCCTACTTCATCCAGATTTCGGGAATTTCTAGAATGGGTTTTTTGGTGTGAAAAAGCTGGACCAGCTAATGTTCCGCAGAGCCATGCATCTGTTAGCCATCTTATATAAAGAAGTCAGGTTTATCTGACGAGATGTGCTTATCATCACTAAAACCTTTGCGGAACATTTGGCAGTATTAGGAAAGGTTCTCATTGCATTCAAAGACAACGGCTTCAAACTAAAACCTTCAAAAACGTATTTACTAAAACGAGAGGTAAACTTCCTGGGACATGTAATTTCAAGTAAGGGTATGATTCCCTTGGAAAAGAATCTTAAGGGAATTAGAGACTTCGAAGCACCAACAACCGTTAGAAAAGTTCGACAATTTATGGGACTGGTTAATTTTTATCGCCGGCATATACCGAACTGTTCAGTGATTGCAAAACCCCTGTTTGACCTATTAAAATGTAAATCAACCATTCCTTGGACGGACGAATGTCAACAAGCTTTTGACAAATTAAAACAACTCTTAACTAAACCACCCTTATTAACCTATCCGGATCGTACAGAAAAAGTAATAACCACTATTACTGCATACCGATGCATCGGGAATTGGTGAAAGCAGGAGCCATTCTGAAGGTCAGGTCTGCAGAGTAACGAAGAAAACCTATAATACACATCCAATAGTATTCTTTCAAAGGCTCTAAAGGGGGTATAGCACTACTGAAAGGGAGGTTGCTGCCATTCGCTGGGCCGTCAGGTCATTAAAACCGTTCTTATACAAGATTAAAGTCATAATATACACGGATCACAAACCTATCCTATTCTTGCAAAACATGCCACTTGTAAACCATAGGGTCGCCCGAACTCTGGAGGAGCTAAACGACCTCGATTACGAACTTCACTATTTACCGGGTAAACAAAACATCGTAGCAGACTTTTTGTCTCGTAATCCTCACGAAATTAAATCTGAACCAATCGATAAAAGTTATATCCCAGAAATTCCAGACGGATTTTTAGAACTTCCAATGCCTGGAGGAGGGGATTCCCTTTTTCAATGTTTTTCGCAGTATTTATATAATAATGTAAGTCAACATATATCACTGCGCATAAAAATAGTACAAGAATTGATAGATCACAGAAAAGACTATCATTTGCCAACAGGAAAAGGCGAAAAACAAACACTTCAACAATTAAAATTATCAAAATATCCAGGCCAACTGCCTTTTACACATAGCATCCAAGCTTTTGCAACAATGTTCAAAGTAAAAGTACTAGTGTACAGTTCTAAAGAACACCCTCTTCAATTCGGAATAACAACATCTGATCCAGAAGAGAAAACCTGTTACTTGTTTTGCAGAGGAGGGATACACTTTAATCTTTTAACACCTATGAACCCAGATGGGTTACCAACATCAGTTGCTACAGCAATAATAGCATATCCACAATTGCAACCTGATTCTAAATGTCTCCCGGTAACTCTTTATAATTTAGAGCCAGATATTCTGATGGAGGAAGATTTATCAGAATTAAATCTTCATCTTCTTTACGAATTAATGAATTCTGGTGGGGAGGAGATGACTTTAGACAAATCGCCTAACACTATTATATCTTTACATAATTTTTCTTTGGTATTGAATTCACAAGATTCAGTGGAAGTCATTATGTCTCACATAACTAAATGTCAGCAGATTGATCCTCTGTTGAGGAGGTTGATGAGAACTGCGGTATAATCAACCCTTCAGAGGACCCTTAAAATTATTCAGTCGATCACGAAACTTCTTATTTGTTCAAGATGACCATATAATCCATTGCAATCGTAATAATCATTATCACTACGTGGTATCATTCAGTTTTGCCGTACAGGTGGCTGTAATAAATCATTTTGAATTTGTTCATATAGGGCAGAATAAATTATATGCTCTTATAGAAAATATAATATGGCATCCCAAGTTGCGAATGATCTGCCAGGATGTCACTAAATCTTGTCACACTTGTCAACTCGCAAAAATCTCTAACATCTTTTGGGCACCACCTAAGATTAAGATCAATACTCATCATCCATTTGAACTAACAGCAGTTGATCTTTTACAATTACCTAAATCCAGCAAAGGAAACAACTATGTATTGGTTTTTATAGACCATTACAGTAAATGGGTGGCTGCAGTGCCCATTAAAACTAAGCATACTGCAATTGTAACCACAGCTTTGGAAAATATCATACCATACTTACCAGTAATTCCATCAAGGCTAATGTCGGATAATGCCAGGGAATTTAGAGGCCCTCTCTTTGAGAATTTGCTCCGTTCCTTAGGCATTTATCATGTTTATACAACACCGTACAACCCTTCATCTAATGGTATAGTGGAAAGAATGAACCGTACCCTAATACAGTATTTACGTGTTTCTTTAAAAGATCCTGGTCATTGGGATATAATATTGCCACAAGTCATATTAAAATATAATCACCTGAAACATTCAGAAACAGGCAAAACTCCTACGGAAATTCTTTTTAGAGATGCCCATGGAGTCCATCCAAAATTACCATGGACAAAGTTTACCCAGTATTGGGATGAAGGGCATGATAAGTACCAACCTTACTCCCTAGGTCAATTGGTAGCTCTTAAAGTTCAATTACCAGGAGATCTCACTTTGAACAAATTTAAAGAAAGGTACCAAGGACCACTAACAATAATTAAAGTAAACTTAAATGACGTAACTTATATTGTTGAGGCTTTAGACACCAAACGACAATATAGGGTTCATCACCGACAATTAAAACGATGGAATTCACCACCAAAATATTTAGCACGAACTCCAATCTTCATCGAACTTCTAACACGACCCTTAGCTCCTGCTCTAGAACCACTGGAGGAGATTGAGGAAGAGCTGGGCGAAACAACACCTGATGTGACAACTGTATATGAAATACCGAATTTTGAAAATGAGTCGGACGATGACGAGGAATTTTTGGGGTTTGATGTTCCACCTCCGGATTTCTCTAATGTAATATATCACCTGAATCAAAGTATCCTGTTAGCGAATTCCTTAAATCCGATCCCGGATCCAGGTGATGTGCGATCAAGAGTTCCATACGATAGGGAGCATTTGATAGAGAACGACCAGTTGAGCGATATCTCCTCATATCATTTGGGGAATTTGTTTCTAACACCGGAACAGATTTCGGTGATACCTCTTTTAATTAATAACTCACCTATATTGAATATCTCACCTTCTGACATAATGGAAACTCCTACATACATTTCTTACACTCCCATTACTATAACTCAAGATAGAGAACAGTTAGCAGTGCCTCAAAGACAGGCTAGAAGGTTATCCATGGAGAATTTATCGTCCAGAGCCAGCTTTATGGGCTCTCCACAAGCACAGAATCTTTACGACAACATTACTCCTTTGGAATCTTTAGAAACAACATCCACTCCTACTAGGAATATGAATATACCTAAACTGGAATTTTCCACACTATCAGATACTACATCTACTCAACTAGAGATCCCGGAGATTCCATCGGGACATACTGCATCAATCATTAA
The DNA here is from genome assembly GCA_015478945.1 of Trachelipus rathkii. Classification (NCBI taxonomy): domain Eukaryota; kingdom Metazoa; phylum Arthropoda; class Malacostraca; order Isopoda; family Trachelipodidae; genus Trachelipus; species Trachelipus rathkii. The sequence continues at coordinate 14,945 of JABUQX010124067.1, read as the reverse complement.
AGAATTTTTAGAATTGGATAAGTCTCCAATTAAAACACCACCCTCAACTCAAACCACTTTTGGAAAAAAGAAAACAGTGCGATGGGCACCAACCCTATCTACAAGGGTGTGCGAGGAGGGTGGACTAGTTGAATCAAGGTTCACAGGGTCTATAGCCTCTCGTACACGCCAGAGAACTTCACTTGAAGAAAACACACATCCCTGGGTACAACCCCGTGTCTTGGAGAGAAGACGAAGAAGGCATACAGTTGCAGAGGAACACCTGGAAGAGGAAGGACCTGAAGAAGAGGAATAAACCTGTACTAAAAATCTGTATATTATGTAAGTGCTTTTGTGTTTAAATTTTGTAATATTTTGTATTTTAATAAATAATTTTTGTTGTTGTTTTATTTATTTTTTTTATTTGTTTGTAAAATATGAATAAAAATCATTCCTATTGGGTAATTGAATAAGATTAAACTTACCTGAAAACCTGCAATCATTTAAATAACTGAAGTAACCGAAGAACATGGTGATCATCTTTTCAAGTCGTCGTGTGATGTTCTGGGAAATAGGCTCATCTTGACAACTACGCAAGGATGCATGTTGACTACTACACACCTGTAAAAGAACAAAAGAAAGCGACATAGGTATAACATCTGAATTAATAATAAAAATGTATGTATTAATTAAAATTTTTCTTAAATAAATAAATGATATTTCTCTGTGTTGTTATTTTTTTGTATGTTTTACGTCCTACCCTTAAAAGGAGACCGGCACATACACCCTTCTAGATGGAAAAAGCTTCACAATTTCGTCTTCGCCAGGTTATTATAGAGGATGAAGATGCAACCCTTAACATCCCTTAACTATCAACATCCCTTGCAGGTCCAGGTTCCTCCGGAACTTCGTCCAAAGAACGGAAATACTTGCGACCTGTAAGGTCATCTGAAGCTAGACATAGGTTAAAGGTTCATTTAGGTAATTCTTGCTCGGATCTGAACCTTACCACTTTCGGAAAATCCTTGACTTTCTTTAAAACAATACTGTGCATAAGATGACCACACCTGGATAGGAGGAAATTTGCCATATTTGCGAAATTTAATTCAGGATTATGAGTGAAATGGACCATAAACAATTTTTCTACCACACTACGACACTAAAAGTTCTTTTTCTACAACCGCATTCCCCCTTTTCTCCGTCATGTTACGACGGGTGGGGAGGAAATGTAGGGTTTTTAATTTTGCTAGTGACAGAGGAATCTTTTCTTTCTTTTACAGCAACTCTAATTTTTGTTCTGCATATCCACACAGTTCCATTAACGGATGTTTTCAAGTTTAATTATTGAGAACTTATTTGGTAAGGAGTTATAATTCACATGCACAAGAAATTGATATATTCATTTGTTCTGAAATACCTTTGATGGGTTCAAATTTGAAGGGTTTTTGTAAGTATGAAATTTAATTTTGTAGGTCACAACTTTTTGGAACTTTTTGAACCTCAAGTCAAGGGTTACGCAGCTATCAACTACACACATTCCTTCATACCTTCATAAGGATCTTATCTCAATTAGCAAAGGCTGTTCTTGCTTGAGGTAAGCCTAGACAATTTACATTTCAACACTCATATGTACACATTGAACACATATTTGTATAGTAAACTAATCTTTTTTTTTTTAAAGTAAACAAAATATATGTAGATAAATTAATATTAGATATTTTTTTTGTAGGTTCTTGGACGGGGAGACCCGTTTGCCTATTTCATTTTTGGACGGGGAGACCCGTTTACCTATTTCACATTCTTGGACGAGGAGTCCAAGGTTCATTCTTGGACAGGGAGTCCAACATACATTCTGGACCAGGAGTCCTGTTTTATTCACTTCACTTAACTTCTTCACTTGCATCCAAAAAGTAATCAGTATTTAGATTTTCTATATGACACTCTTTGAAATTGACTTGGAAAGAATGGCAAATTTAGATATATAAGCCTGTGATACTTTATACTTTATTCTATTTATTAACTTATTAATTATTAAACACAAAGACAGCATAGTACTGTATATGTTAATCAATCTCATTAATATTATTGAAACAGTGCAAGTGAGAATAGCATACGAAGACATAATTTATGAAGTGCTAAACGTTTACTCTTATTTGCTTATTTAATAATAGTGAGTGTTGTGTTTTTTAAGTTTGGTAAAAGAAATACTGAAATTAACAATATTCACTACTGCCAAACTAGAATACTTATGTATCATTAGGTTTAATTTCTGTGTCTATTGAACATTGTGCCAACTGACATTACAAGTAAAATCTAAAGTGTTGTATGGAAACAGGTGACAATATTTACCACTGCCAAATTATTATTATACATGTACCTTAAATTTTTTTTACTTTATTGGTTGATCTTGACAAACTGATAAAAAAAATAATCGGAATCCTAGTTCATGAAATTATTTTGTAGGAT
>JABUQX010124067.1:2500-10000 GCA_015478945.1 Trachelipus rathkii | reverse complement strand
TCTTTTTGAAAAATTGAGGATGTTGCGGATGTTTCTACATTGATAAATGCCAATATAAAAATAAATATTATTTTGCATCTTTATCATGGGAGTTTATGGGAATAATTGTAATTTTTTTAATTAGATTTTCTGTATATATATATATATATATATATATATATATAATATATAATAATATATATATAATATATATTATATATAATATAAATATATATATTATATATATATATTATATATATAAATATATATATAATATATATATTATATATATATATATATATATATATATATCTCGACGAGCAAAGCGGGCTTTTCATCAAACTAAAGTCGCTAACCTTCTTGGTTCTCCTACTGACAAATCTTTCTGGCCTTTTACCAAAAACATCTCTAACTTCTGTAAATCATCCTTTCCTCTCTTATTCGATCTGAGGTTCTGTGCTAAACTCCCCAACTAAAAAGGGGACCAATCTCTTCGGGCCTCACTATTTCCTTTTAACTCAACCCTGGACGATTTCTGGCATCCTCCTCCTCCTCCTCCTTCTCCTCCTCCTTCTCCTCTTCAGGTGTCCTATGTCTTTGCCTGAGATTACATTTGATCGGGTGCATGGGCTCCTGAGATCTATGAACGTTAGGAAGGCGGGTGGCTCGGATGGCATTCCTCCCCAAGTTTTGAGGAAATGTGCTTACGTGCTGACCCCACCCCTCGTTCAACTATATTCTCTATGTCTCAATAGTTAATACTTTCCCTCAGTGTTGGAAACACGCACATGTCCAACCTATTCCGAAAAAAGGAAGCCGCTCTGACCTTCTTAACTATCACCATATAGCTCTCCACTGTATTCGATCTAAGATCTTTGAAACCTTTTTCAACTCTCACTTCTTAGACCATCTAAAAATCTCATTCTCTTCTTTCCGATCGTCAGTACGGCTTTTCGGCGTTTCAAGGATCTACTGGCGATTCTACTTTTCCTATTTAACAATTTTATGGTTTCCGCCTTTAGGAACTACAGGGAGACTTGAGTGGTGGCGCTTGACATATCCAAAGCATTTGACCGTGTATAGCACGCGTCACTGCTTCTCCAAGCTCCCTTCCTTTGGGTTTCCTCCTTCTCTTTGCTTACTTTTGTCTAGCTCTCTTTCAAGTCGCTCAATGGAGCGACTTCTTCTTCTTCTTTTTCTGTCAATAGTGGTGTTCCTCAGGGTTCGGTCTTATCTCCTACTTTATCTTACTTTTCATTAATGAATTTCTCACCTGCACATCTAAATCTATCCACTCATTATGCCGAGACTCGACCCTTTCACTCTTCAAACTCCTTACAATTCTGTTACATTCTTTTACTTCAGAATTGCCTCTTCGTCTTAACCTTTCCGATTCTGCTATTTCTCGCTGATCTGGATAAAATTTTCGGGTGGGGTCGTCTTCAATCTTGTGAAAATTCAATTCTTAAAAAACTCAACTTTCTACAAATCTCCCTCTCTAAACAACCTTCTAACTTTCCTATCTTTCGGACGGTTCTCTCGCTCTCCTGTTGACAATATAAACATCCTTGGCCTTCACAGAAATATAACAAATGTCCTCGAAACTCATATCACAACGGTTGTAAAGGTAGCCTAAAATAAAGATGAGAGTTCTCTCCAGAGACTGCGAGACCTTTTTTCCTCTTCTCAGTTACTCCAGCATACAAGGGTCTTATTCGCCCTTGTTTGGAATAATGTTCTCATATCTGGTGCGGGCTCTGCGTTTCACCCAGCTTTGGATAGGCGGTCGAGTCAAGGCCAAAAGGCTTTATAAACTTTCCAGTTCACTTGACCCTCTATCTTTTGCGGCCTCGATGTTGGTACTTTATCTCTTTTTTATAGGTCCGCAGCGGCAGGTGTTCGACGGAACTTACCCACTCGCGTACCACCACCGTTACGACGCCCTCGTAGCACTAGGGATGCTGTGTCTGCGCACGAGGTTTGTGTAGATATTTGGTAACTCCGGCTAGTTTCGCATGCGGAAAATCGAGTGCTTAACTTTCCTTGCCACCTCTGTTCGTTGAAATTCTTCTTCCATCTTCTGTGTTTCCGCTTGAATTTAATCTCCCTCACTTTTAAAGCTGCGTCTGTACTCATCTGCCGTAATTTGCGCTTAGCGATGAAATTTTTGGAGTGCAGCACCCCCTTCCTGGATAGGCTCTGCCGTGAGTGGTTCGGTGGACAGCTGAAATATATATATATATAATATAATATATATATAGATATATATATATATATTATATATATACTATAAATATAATATATTATATATATATATATATTATATATATATATTATATATAATATATTTAGTGATGGGACCGATGGTCCAAATTTCCATCCGATGCGATTCCGATTCCGATTACCAGATCAAAAGTGCGATTCCGATTCCGATTCCGATTCAATTCTTTATATATATATATATATATATATATTATATATATATATATATATATATATATATATATATATAATATATATATATATATTTTATAAAATTTATATATTTATATATAGATTATATATATATATAATATATATATATATATAGTATATATATATATATATAATATATATAAAGTTTAAATATATATTATTTATGAGATAGTTATATATAAAATTCATTCCAAATACACAGTGCCTAATTTTGCTAAGCCAACAATTTTAGATATTTAAAAACCTTAAAATTAAGTGTGATAGAATTATTCTATTTTATCTTTTGCTAAAGAGAATAATTAGTTTAAATTACCTTTTTATATTTAACCCACTGAAAAAATAATAGCAATATTTAAAAAATCTTACAATAAATGAACAATTTTTTCTTGATTCTGAAAGGAAACCCATAATTCCTTCTTTAATTAAATATTATTAAGACATACATGTTAAATTTTATTATGAACAGGGCTGTAAAACGGGTAAATGTTGTAGTGCAAAAACATTAACATTTCTCCCGTTTCTGAGTGCATCCGATTTTTTTAGGAGAATAAATTGATCCTCCAAATCTGAAGAGTCTTTCACTTTCCACGGAAAAGGGGACGAGCTTGAATATTTTCTAGCAAGGACACCAAATGCTGAAAGGTTCCTTTATTCGATGACCACCATTGTAAGGGACTTTCTGAATTTTTTATGTTTCATATTTTTATATTGGCTGATTTCTACTTTTATAACATCTTCAATTTTTTCAATATATGTGTCTTTTCTCCTTGGGAATGAGTTCCTTTGCTGTTTTTAAAGTCTTTTTCGGCTTTAAATTCGAAAAAGCCAACTTTCAAAACTGAAGTGTTAAAAAACTATATCTTCAGTATCACGTTTTTCGCCCTATTCTGTTGATAAATGAGAAAATCGGAAAATTGGTTTAAAGTAGTTGAAACTGTTTTCCTTTCCTTTTTACAACATATATCTTCGCACATCCATTGCTTGAATATCGTTCACTTTTATATGTTATAATCATCCTCCAAGGAATGTAATTTTAAAGCGTGGATCAAGATAGGTAGCAACCACAAGATTCTTATCAGTAAAGTAAAAGCTGGCTGAATCTATTTTTTACTGGAATTTTCATGCTGATACTCTAGACCCAAGTCCCTCAAATAGTTTTTTTTTCTGACTCTTTTCCAAAAAAAAAATGCAAATCTTCATATTTGGATTATTGCCGATGCCATTGATTCCTTGTGCTCAATAAATTTGGTAAAATCAACAAAAATTTTAAGTATTTTTAGCAATTTTCAAGAACTTTTCATTGTTTCTAAGCATACAGGTTTTGAATGATTACTGCAATTTGAAATGAGAGCCGTCTTTTGTTCAAAAAATTTTTGAAAGCATATGATACTGGCTTTTACATCTGGTTTGTATATCCTAAATAAATTGCTGCTGTGGTAATTAAATCTAGTTTGATATTCTTTATACTTGGCAATAGCTTGAGGCGTGAGCATTGTGATTAAAATGCACCTTACGATTTGTTTGAATATGGATATATTTTTTTTCACGTCTCTTTGTTCAATTATGGCATCATTGAGAACTAGAGTCAAAGAGTGTAAAAAGCATGGTAATTTCTGGAATCCTGCTTTTGTAACTCCTGCAGCCATATTAGGTGCGTTATCCTTTACTATAACATGAATTTTATTAGCAGGAATATTGAATTCTTCCAAAACATTTTGAAGACAATCACTATATTAGATGCTGTGTGAGATACGTGAAAAAGTGGAACTCGAAGGATAGCATTTATATTTCAATAGCTCCAATTATTAAAAGCCTACAAGGCAAAAAAGAAAGTCCTCATAAACGATACACGTCTATCTAATTAACAAAAATATACCCATAACACAGGACTAACGAACATGTGTCGTAATACGCCAAGTCAAATACGCTAACAAGATATTTCAGGCTCTAGGATAAGCTGCGCTTTCAATCCACTGTTCTTAATTAAATAGAATTCAGGAAGAAATCTGAAATTAAAAAATCAATACGGCAGACTTCGAAATAATGTCTTTGAAATATATCAAAAGCTTAAAAGAAGGGACCTATTTACAGTTCGAATACCAAAGAATCGGTCAAAGAATCGGTATAATTTTGCGATTCCGATTCCGATTCGATCCTGAAAAACAGCCGATTCCTCCGATTCCGATGCCGATCCGATTAATCGTCCCATCACTAATATATATATATATATATATATAATATATTATATATATATATATTATATATATTATATATATTAATATATATAATATATATATATATATTATATATTATATATATATAATATTATTATATATATAATATATATAGATATATATATATAATATAATTTTTAATTCAAACTTCAAAGAGTAAACATCCGCATCCGCATCCGCGCATCCTCATCTATTTTAAGATCCGCATCCGCATCCCATCCTTCATCCTTTTTTAAGAGATCCGCATCCGCAAACAGTCAAATTTTGACATCCGGTCCATCACTAAAATCCATCTTTGCATACAGGAAGCTACATCGACGATTATTCTTTATTTCTCTAATATATATACTTATATATATATATATATATATATATATATAATATATATAGATATATATATATAGATATATATATATAGATATTATATATATATATATATATATATATATATATATATATATTATATTATAATATTATATTATATATATTATATAAGTATATATATATATATATATATATATTATATATATATATATATATATAAGGCGCGGCTCGTCCTAAATATTTGGTATTGCATTTTACATTTGACTCACACACAATATATATATATATAATATATATATATATATATATATATATAATATATAATATATATGATAATATATATATATATATATAATATATATATATATATATATATATATATTTAAATTATAGTATATATATATATATATATATATATATATATATATATACTATTTATATATATTATATATATAATATATACAATATATATATAGAGGGGGGGCAAGGGGGCACTTGTCCCCCCCCTAAAATCTTGGCCGAAATTGAAAATTATGACCTTATAAGTTTGACAGACGACGGTTTTTAAAGGTTGAGTAGTAGAAAAACTGAAAAAAATACATCAATCAATAGATATGATGAAGTAGTAATTACTAATTAATAACGTAATTATATTATTTTTTCTAAAGTTTTAATGTGGTTCGTTTTCATATTGCTTAAACTTCAAAACTAGCTTTTGTGGCCTTTATACCGCTGGATTTTCTGACATTATTCTCCGGCTAGAACTTTCAGTATGTCGATAGCATTTTGCGGCTGCCAAAGCTGTTAAATCAATCTCGGAAGGCGTACCCGTTGATAATCAGCTGCAGACAACACATTAAAAAAACAATTGCAGAAAATAAAAGAAATATTTACAGCAATTTTGAAATATAAATTTTATATATTATATATAGTATATGTATATACTACTATATATATATATAACTATATATATATATATTATTATATATATGTTTATATATATATATATATATTATATATATATATATATATATATATCACTCAACCTTGCCCCCCCCCTATAATGAAATTCCTGCCTACGCGCGAGTGTATATACCTACTAACTATACTAGTATATATACTATTAATATATATATATATATATATATATATATATATTATATATATATATATATAATAACTATTTTTTCAAATAATTTAAGAGGTAGATTCTCTAAGCTATTAAGTACTATTTTAATTCAAGAAATTGAGTGTGATTGAGGGTTTATGTGTTGTTTACGGTGTTTATTATATATTTAATTTAACATATCCGGATAAGTTCAGTCAGGTGCTTGGGTTCATGCAAATGGCGTTAGAGAAAGAAAATTTTAATAAACAGTATATGTATAACAATTTTCAACGTATTATTGACCTTACTGGTTTGGACATCTGCTGTAATAATATTGAATAATTATTCACGTAAATATTTTCTTAAACCCCAAACTGTGGAGTTTTTGGTTTGTCGAAACCAGTGTGTGGTGTGTGTGTGTGTGTGTTGTGTGTTGTGTTGTGTGGGTGTGTGTGTGTGTATGTGTGAGTGTCATTTATTCTTAGTTCATTACACAACGAGCCATTTGATGACTGTATAAAGGCATTTTAAAAAAAGTTATGTAACTTATCCTTTACAATTTTATTAAAAAGAAAGTCCACTCTTCTATCTTTTGATTGAATTTATCAATCCACTTAATTATTAAAATCTTGTATGCCCAAAATAAAGTCTTTCTCGATCGAAAGCATTGCTAAGGCGGAAAGTCTTTCTTGCCCCATGTGGTGTTTCTAAGAAAGGTTTTAATCCTTTTTAAATAAGAAAAACAGCGCTCTGCTTCTGACGTTGTCATCGGAATGGTTATTAAAAGCGTTTTAAATAGTTTCAAAATTGTAACTAAAAGTGGCTTCCAAGTGATTTTCTGTAATGAAATCAAATAAATCTATGGCTCACAGAACGAAATTCTTCTAGGCTTTAAATTATAGTCTTTCTTGCCTCATGGTGTTTCTAAAAAAAGTTTTAATCCTTTTTAAATAAGAAAAACAGCGCTCTGCTTCTGACGTTGTCATCGGAATGGTTATTAAAACTTTTAATAGTTTCAAACTTTTACTTAAAAGTGGCTTCCAAGTGATTTTCTGTTATGAAATCGAATAAAGCTATGGCATAGAACGAAATTCTTCTAGGCTATAAATTATAGATAGTTCTGTTTTTAAGTTTCCTTATGTCAATGAAAGAGTACACTTTACAGGTTTCATTTCCATTTTTCTCAAGAAAGATGGAATCATACTGAGGAAACATTTCCGGCAGAAATAACGTGGCAACAATTAAATGTCCTGAGAATGTAAATCTATCTTTTATCTGACAAATAATTGAGAGAGGATTGATAGAGGGATTTGGCAGGGTGTGTAAAGGGAGTGGTTTGAAAGTAAACGTAGATAAGAGCAAGGTTATGGCTGTGAGTGA
>JABUQX010124066.1:10000-12500 GCA_015478945.1 Trachelipus rathkii | reverse complement strand
TCCGATACATCATATGGAATAATAGTTCCAAGGGATTGGAGAGAGCAGTAATTTAGTACCCTTATATAAGGTAAGGGAAGATAAAGGGAACTGTAGAAATTCATAGGGTAATAAGTTTATTGAGTGTTCGTATGGAAGGTATATGCTGGTATTTGGTTGAAAGAGTGCGTTGAGCATCTGAAGGACTGATTGGTGTAGAGACAAGGGCTGTTTAGGAGTGGAGTAGATGTTGGATGCAAATCTTAGTTGATACAAATGAGTGAGTAATTGAGGAGAAAAGAATAAATTGTTTTACGTTTTTATGGATCTTGCAACAGGCGGTATGAATAGCAGTTAATAGGGAAGTTATTGGCAGGTTTTCAGTGATTTAGGTTTGGTGCGTAAGGCTTCTGAACTGGAAATCAAAAAGTATGTATACGATAGTGAAGCGTGTGTATAGAATACAATGGTGTCAATGGTGATTGGTTTAGGATAATAGCGGAGTAAGACATGGGTTGATGTGATGTCTCCCTTGTTATTCTTTGTTATGATGGGGTTGATTAAAATTCGGAGGTGGGATGGCAGGTAATGGTGTTGAAATGATGGAGAATGGAGATGAGAGGAGGGGTGCCCTACCTATATATGCGGATGATTTGGGTTTGTGCTGAATCTGAAGAGAGTTTGAAGATTGGTAGAGGAGATTTGGCAGGGTGTAAAGTGAAAGTAAAACGGTGGATGAAGATAAGGGTTATTGGTGTTATGAGACACTCTTTAGTGTAAGTATGTAGATGGTGAGCAGGCTGAAAGTGTCTATTTACAATAATTTAAGGTATATTGTTGGCATGAAAAAGGGAACGGAACGAATGCAGGGTAGTAGAAGTTGTGAATGAGGAAGGTGCTGGTGTCAATTAAACTGTTGTGAATGTTATGAAAAGTTTGTTTAGCGTGCTATGGGTTACATGAGGTGTATGTTTTACGTTTATTGTATAGTAGTGAGATATGGTCCTGGAAAAGAATGCATGATCATAAGTTCAATGTTTCAGATGACATATCTAGGGTTGCTAGCGTGAGAAGAGATGAAAGAAATGAGGAATGCACATATTTAAGACAGTGGGTGGTGTGAAGAAGGGGTAAATGAAGAGAATAAATGAAATATGTTGAGATGGTTTTGTCATGTGGGAAAGATGAAGATGTCGATTGGTTAAGAGGATGTATAGTGGAAGTGTGTTCGACCGACCTGCCGGAATCCGAAAAAAAATTGGATGATCAGTGAATGCGAATGTCCTGGAAGGAGATGAAATGTAGAGTTTCAGCGAAATAAAGTGCTATTCGAGATTGAATGGGGATTTTGGTATGGGGGTATGGTTGTGCCCACTGGGCACAAGATGAACCCTTACATGACGACTTACTATAGTGAGTTGTTCTCTCGGTCCCTGTGAGCCTCTAGTTGTGATTCGCGTCTGTGACGATTCTCCGCTAATTCAATTGGTACAGGTAATGGTAAGGCTGGGCTTTCTTCGACTTTTCATGTTTTCTAGCACTGCTTTCTTCTCCGACTTGCCGAGTCGCTCACCCTTACTTCATTCTGTGGATAATTAAGGAAGATAAGAAGAAAGAGTAAGGAATATAAATATATATATTATATATATATAATATAATTATATATGCATTATATATATATATATATTATAATATATATATAATATTATATAATAATATATATATATATATATTAATAATATATATATAATAAATATATAATATTAATATATACTATATAATATATATAATTTATATATTAAATATATTAATATATATTATAGTATATATATAGTATATATATATATCAAAATATAATTTAAATATATATGTAATATTATAATTACAATAATAATATATAATATTATATATATATATATAAGTATGTATATATATAAATATATATAATAATATATATATATATAATAATTAATATATATATATATATATATACAATATTATATAATAATATATAATATATTTATAGTATATTATATATCTATATATATATATTATATTATATATAAATATATATAAGAAATATAAATATATATATATATGATTATTATATATATATATAATATATAATATATATTATATATATATATATTATATAATATATATATATATAATATATATATAATATATACATTTATATATATATATATCAATTATATATAATATATATATAATATTATATATATATATATATATATATTATATAATATATAGATATATAATATAATATGTATATCTGATATATATATAATATATTCTATTAATATATATATATATAATATATTATATTATATATATTTATATATTATATATATATATACTAATATATATATATATAATATATATAATATTAGATATATTATAATATATATATTATATATATTAATAATATATTAATATATATAACATATATTATAAAATATATAATAATAATATTATATATATAAATATATATATATAATTA
>JABUQX010124066.1:0-5000 GCA_015478945.1 Trachelipus rathkii | reverse complement strand
TGCTGCCATGGTTTTTGATACTTAAGAAGAAACTGTCGTATATATATATATAATATATATAATATATATTATATAATATAATATATAAATATATATTATATTAATATATATATATTATATATATATATATAAAATATAAATAATATGTAATAATATATTATAATATTATATATATATATATATATATATATATAATAATATATATATCTATATACTAATATATATATATATATATATATAAATTTTATTATTAGGTACATAAATGTTTACTTTTATATATATATATATAAATTATTATAATATAATAATATATATATATAATATATATATATATAATTGTGGTTGTGTGTGTTGTGTAAGTGTACATGTTTTCTTTTTTTACGTCTGGCGAAGGTATCGTTAGCTGGCCAACCATTAAAAATCATAATAGGAATAGAGAAGATGAATTCTTACGTTACAACCGTAGTATAAAATTTCATCTTTACGAACAGGTAAAACGCAAAATTTCCAAATAAATTTAATTTATTTATATACCTTATTATAAACAAATATATCTATTTTCTTATCTCGCAAATTGATATTTTCCTCAAGCTCCTAACATCATAAATTTTTTTTAATAAAATTACAAACTTTAGGCATGTTAATTTGTTTTATTAACAAGAACTCGGAACATATTTGTGTAGGACTTACCTACCTACCTAACTATACTAGCCCTGATATACTATATATATATTAAAATTTATATATAATACTAATATTAAAATAGAATTAATATATATATATATATTTTATTATTAAATACTATGATATATATTATATGTATTATATATAATAAATATATAATAAATTATATATAATACATAAATAATCGATTTTATATATATAATTATATATAAATTATATTATATATAATATATATATATATAAATATATATATAGTATATATTATATATATATAATATATATTAATATAATATTCATATATATATAATAATAATATATTAATAAATAATTATATAATATATATATTAATTATATATATATATACTATAATATATATTGTAAAGATTAAAATTATACAATTAGGATATAATAATATTTATTTAATATATATATAATAATACATTAAATATATATATATATATATATAATCTTAATTATATATATATATATATAAGAATAGTATATTTATATATATTATATATATTATATATATATATAATATTAATTAATAGAATATTAAAATAATATTTATACATATATATTTATATAAGTTAATAATTCATTAATACTATATATATATATTTAATAAATATATATATATAATATATAATATAAATACTAAAAAATTATACAATATAGTAGAATTATATATATAAGTTATATAATATTTTAGATAATATAGTATAATTATATAATTAAATATTATATGATATATATTATATATAGTATAATATAAGATGGATTTATAGTATGATAATATATTAATTAGATAATATAGTTTATATATATAATTTATAATTAAATATAGATAATATTAATATATATATATATATATATATTATATATATATATATAATTATAATATATAAAAAAATAAATAATAATATATATATTAATGATTTATAATAATTTATTATAATATATATATAATAGATAATATATATATATATATATAATATAAATAAAACTAATATATTAAATATTTATGAATATATATTATACTATTATATATATATATAATATATATATATATATATATATATATAATAAATATACAATATATCATATATATAATTATATATTATATATATATATATATATTTAATATATGATATATATCATATATATATAAATTATTCATAATTTATAAATCTTCTACATACAGACGATTATATTCAGTTATGTATACAATATACGCATACATAAATAGTTATTATTTGCATACGTATTTATATATACAAACATTCACGGGCTTTGGGGTAGGCATAAAGCAACGCCTACCTTTCCTTCGTGGAGCATAAAAATGGTAACATAGTCAGCTATATATTATATATATGTATATATATATAATATAATATATATATATATATAAATATATAATATATATATAGATTATATATATATCTGTATAATATAATTAGATAAATATATATTATTATATAAATGATTCGTTCGAAAGGCTGCTTAACATTCGCATCAATCTTCATCTTTTTATACTGCACGATCGTGCAATTGTCTCTCGACGTCAAAAAAATCAGTACTTATCTCTAAGGCTAGCAACCTGGTAGTGCCTGACGAGTCAGTAGCATCTTTTTTTTTTTAATTAATCCTTTTATTTAAATAATAGCAATAATGCTAATAGAATTTTTAAAGAATATAATTTAATAGTAATAATTAAAAAATTTATGCTTGATTATTAATTCGTTATTTCATTTAGATTATGAATCAACCAGGTCTGAAAAACACGATTGATCACAGACTCTTTCTCGCAATTGACCATGCTCACAGACTCAGCAGTTGCTTCTCCATTTTCATTTTAAATTAATATGATGATTATTGTGGGTTTTAGTAGTAATATTCGATTTCAACCATATTATTTTTTTAATATTATTATTACTTGATATTGTGGTTTTAATACTTGAGCAGGTTTTTTTTGATAGAATACTTGGGATATGAATCGTTTCGATTTAATAGTTTTCATTTAAAAATGACTTTAAAATTCTTTTTCGAGTGTTGTAAAGCCTATTGAAATTCAAATTCTTAGAATATGTGATTATACATCTTAAGTGATTAATATATATATTATAATATATATAATATTATAATAATATATATATATATAATATATAATATAATTAGTATTATAATAATATAAGTAAATAAATGTAAATATTAATAAATATAATAATATTTATATAACTATATATATATAATAAATATATATTATAATAATATATATATATATATATACATTATATAATATATATATATAAAATAAATTATAATATTATATATAATTAAATATATAATATATAAATATTATATATATAATATATAATATATATATAAAGATTATTTATATTTTTTTTATTACATTATGAAATGTTTTATAATATTATAATAGATATATATATAAGTTGATATATATAGAGTATATAATATATATATATATTATATTACATAATATTATATATAAATATATAATATAAATAGTATTATATATATATACTAGTATATAGTAAGTATATATATATTTATATATTATTAAATATAGTATTATATATATATATATATATCCTATATAAATATATACTTTATATATATATATATATATTATATATTAATATTAATTATATATTAATATATATTATATATTATTAATATATTATTAGATATACTATAATATATATATTATATATATAAAATCTAAGTAATATATAAATATATATAACTTATATATATATATATATAATTAATATATAATATTAATAAATAATAGATATAAAATTAATAATATAATAATATATATAAAATTATCTATATATATATATAAATGTATAGTTAATATATTATAAATATTATATATAGATAATTATAATATAGTATATATAAATAATAATATATATATTATTACTATAATATAACTATATTATATTATATTGAATGTGCCAAACTCAAGAATTTGGACCACGAGCCGCCACTGATAAAAAATATATTTAATTAGAAATATATATTTATTATATAATAAATATATATATATATAATGTATAATTATAATATATGATATGATATTCAGTTGGCGGAACCTCAAGATAGAATTGGTTTACAAACTGATACTATTAATTATATACCAATATAAGGCTTTCATACGTCAAATACTACATTATAAATATATTATATATATAATAATAATAATAAATAATATTATTATATATTATTAATAATATATTTTATAATATACTATATATATAATAGTATATATGATATATTTATATAATATATATTTTAAATATATATATTATATTAGTATTATATATATATAAATATACGAAACTCTTACTGCACGCTCTTTTATTTGGAAACTGAAAATTTAATTTTCAACGTCTTTTGAATAAAGCTAGTTATTTATGTGATATGCTAAATTGACTCAACAGCCTTGAATAGGCCTACGAATTAAATAATTATAATATTATAAATTATAAAGAACACGTTAATTATAAAAAAGTTTTATTATGATTAATAATTCAATAAAGCACAAACTCCTGCTCTATTCACAAACTTACCGCCAGATATAAGGTAACATTTATTCTCACTCTGCCACCCGATTGAAAATACGTACATTGAAGATTATGATATAGACTATGATAGTTAGCATATAGATAGAAAATATAGTATATAGATAGATAGATTAGAGTAGATGAGATAGATAGATAGATTAGATAGATAGAAGGAGAGATGAGAGAGAAGAGAAAAGTAGAGCAGACGATGAGAGAGGTAGGACGAGAAAGAGAGAGAAGCAGAAAGAGAATGAAAGAAGGAGAGAAGAAGCAGACGAGAGAGTACAGAGAGAAGAGATGAGAGGAGAGAAGAGAAGAGAAGAGAATTCCAAAAATCTTTTAAAATATTTCGTACGATTTCACTGGGTGGTGAGTGAAAGTTTCGTACTCGCGAAATTTGCTTATCTCGTACAGCAAGGTATGACACTTGGCTTTTTCCTATATATTTTTATATGAAGTATGACAGATTCTACCCGTACGCCCATAGATTAGAATTTTACTCTTAGCAACAGAGTAGGAAGGGAAAATTTCCAATGAATTTAATTATTATAAATGTATTACTAAAGTAGCTGATTTTCTTTAAATTTATTTATAAAGTATTCTCGTAGGAACAGATGAAAAATTCTATGTAATGTATTTACCTTAAAATTTAATTATTTTATGTAAAAAAGACTAAATATTTTGTAGGAGCTACCTACCCTGCTCTACCTATGTAAGCCT
>JABUQX010124065.1:15000-33912 GCA_015478945.1 Trachelipus rathkii | reverse complement strand
ATCCAAGCTTTCGTCCGCTCACCTTGGACATTTTCAAGGAATAGTTTTTATTTTTTTATATTAACATTTGATAATATAAATATTGTTTAAACTAATAACAAAAAGAAATAAACCAAAATTAATAATTTTAAAAGTTAGGAAAGTTAACCTACGTTGACTTTTGTTATTTAAAAAATGTTTAAATATAATTGGACATTTAAGGCGTCTTCGATTTGCACTTTTGCTAACGAAATGCTACAATTTTTGTTGCGTTTTCGTCAACCTAGCACAAAATATCGTTAACAAATAAATGTCTATCAACGTAAGACATTCTTTAAGCGTGAGTGTTGCAGTATTTTATACAAAAATTTGTGTTCTATATACAGCGAATTAGTGACATTTTTTTATTACGCGACTTGGTAGCCTTTTTTTTTACGATTTTGCCCTCTAGGGTTGATCTAAAACGAATAGCATTTTTCTAAAGTTCGTTAGCAAAAGTGCAAAATCGAATACGCCTTTACTTATATTTTGTTATTACTGTTTATGTCCTTAAGAGACAAAATGATTGGCCGACGCGCAATATAAAAAAATCTTTCTTTCTGTTATGTGAGAAGCCCCCTCTTTTATGCGTGTTATCGGGATTCACCCCATGCTTAAAAAGTCCGTAAACAAGAGGATGTGTTAAAAAGACCATTAATTGCCTTGCAAGCAAGATCCACGGCGATTAACATTTAAACATCAAAATGAGAAGAATTGATCTACATATATCTACATCTCTATGTCCTACACAAGGTCACTAAGACACAGAGAACCCACCCTTAAAATCTCTTCTAGATGACTTGGTACCGTGACTTCAGATATCTCCAAAAATATATAAACAATCAATTAGTTCATATCTAAACGAAAATTATATAGTTAATATTGCTAACACGAATGAATTTTTTGAGAAAAACTAAGAGCAACTTTATCTTTTCATGGTTTAACCAAAAATTATATCCTCTGGATGCGTTGAAATCTTCAGATGTTCCTAATCTGAAACCTATTAACAAAAAATTAGAAAATGTTTATCATCATGAAATAAAACCACCCACCATCCATAAATGAAGATATCCTGAAAAGTTTACTTTATATATGTACTACGAAAACACCTTTCATCTACCATGTGTAAACATATATTCTAAAATAGCATTTGTATATCAATGGTGGATCACCTTAGGACGCAACTTCTGCAGAATTTCTTTCATGCTCACGGTAGAAACCAAAAATTAATTGAAAACTTCCACATCAATCCCTAATTATTTACACATACGTATACGACAACCTTTGTAATATTAACGACCCAGAAACATGTTCAATGAGTTCAAATCCAAAATACACTCTCAGTGTTTGAAATTTACCCTTTTGAAAGTGCAAAAAAATAACGATATAATTCATACTTGTTTTAGAAACCATAACCATTAAAAATTTAAAGTGATGAAAGAATGGTTAGTAATAGTGTCTTACGTTAAATCTAACAGATAAATGAACATACTGATAATTTCACACCTTCCACCCCCTAAAACTACAAAAATTTGCTATCACATAAAGACTTTACATCACAGAGCGTTTTAGATATCGTCTGATTGGACCATAATAATCGATTTAAAATTAAAAGAAATAACCAAGAATCTAATAAACAATAACTTTCCCCAGTATATTATAGAAGAGAAAACTAAAAAGCACACTTTAATAATTTATTCGCCAATACTATCAATTATAAATGGTCTGAAAAATAAAAGCTCTGATATTATTATAAAACTGAAAATATTAGTCAGAAAAATAAAAGGAGAAAAACTAAAATAAAATAATTTGAAAGAACATATTAAAGCATAAAGACGGGAAGAATATATTAACGAGTCTTCACTATAAGCCATTTGAAAACTAGCTCGTGGCTTCTCTACTCGTGAAGCGCTTTCGGATGGGAATAGTAACTTGTGTACCGGATTTCAATGTCTGAATTATGATAATGTAACACCGCTTATAATTGGATACACAACGAATACCCTCGACATGAGAATGTCGCAGCATAAAAAATATAAGCCGTGTTAAATTATATTTTTTTTCAACATTTGTAAAGGAAGTACACAAAAATCCCGAATAACAGCATGATATATATGTTCTCTTCTATCTTTATATATCCTATATATATATATTATGTTTTATATATATTTTCTTTTGTTTCTTTTCTGAATCATTGCTGCTGAAGGAACATAAACCAGTGATAAATATAACATATAATGAAATGTCCAATTTTTAAAACATTTTATAATTTTAAAAAGTCAACGTAGGTTAAATTTTCTAGCTTTTAAAATTATTATTTTGTTTATTTATTTTGTTTACTTAGTTTAACAATATTTATATTATCAAAATGTTTAAAATATAAAAAAATAAAACTATCCCTTGAAAATGTCCGAAGTAAGTATACGCGACGAAAGCTTGGTTACTGTTATTAAATCAATAGTTTTTATTTATTCCTAGATAAATAACTAAAAGAAAATTCTTCTGTACGACAGTAAGAAGGTTTAGGAGCTGGAATAAAAAGTAAAAATAAATCTTACGTTCTATTAAAAGTGCTGATAGTGAGTTTTTAGAAAAAATAATATAATAATAATAATAATAATAAAATAATAATAAGAATAAAAAATTAATAATAAATAATAAATAATAATAATAATTAAATAATAATATTAATAATATAAATAATACTAATAATATATAATATTATGAAGATAGATGATTAATAATAATAATGAATAATAAGAAGAAGAATAATGATGAATGGAATAATATTATTAAAATAATAGATATATAATAAATAATAAGATAATAATAATAATAATAAATAATAATAATAATAATAATAATAATAATAATAATAATAATAATAATAATAATAATAATAATAATAATAATAATAATAATAATAATAATAATAATAATAATAATAATAATAATAATAATAATAATAATAAGAAAGGCCGACCCAAAGCTCTAAACATCTTGATGAGAATAAATAAATAAATAATCTTGATGCAAAATTTATTTTATTTTATACACTTATTTGTAGATGGAGAGCGAGCTTTTAAAAAATTAAAATTGATCTGGTTTTAAACCACAGACCGAAAAAAATTTTTTCGTAGTTTTTGAAATGTTTTCGACGTTTCGAGAGACTGACTATTCCCATCATCAGGACAATTTGAATAGTAAACTAGAATGAATAACAACATAGAACTTGATAGCAGGTAGCCATTGGAGTCTATAAAAAGGTTATATTGTGAAATAAAACTTGATTGTTAAGCATATGGTAAAACTTAGAATAATTATTTATAAACTATTTGCCCTTGTACAGATAAGAGTAATATAACAATATAACAAATTTTGCATCAATATTTTATTTACTTTTTATTCTTATCAAGAGGTTTAGAGCTTTTGGTCGGTGTTTAATTGTAAAGACCACATTTCCTTAAAAATAGCAACCTTATAATATTATATATATATATAGTATATATAATTATATATATATAAATATTATATAATATATTATAATAAATATATACTATAGTATATAGTATATATATATATATATATATATATAAATTATAATATATATATAATGAATAATATATTATATAATATATATATATATATATATAATATAATATATAAATATATATATATATATATAATATATATATTATATATACTATAATATATAGTTTATATAATAATATATATTATATATATATATATATATATATAATATATAGATATATTATAATATATATATATATAATATATATATATATATATTTATATACTAATATATAAGATATATATATATATGTATATATATATATATATAGATATATATATATATATATAACTATATAACTATAAATATACTATTATATATATATAAATATATAGTATATAATACTTTTATAATTATATATATATATATAGATATATATATACCTAATATATATAGTAATATACATAATATATATATATATATTATATATATTTATATAATTATATATTATATTATATATATTATATATATATTATATAATAGTATATATATATATATATATATTTATGCAAGTGTAGTGTCTAGTTGGATTGTGTGTGTGTAGTATTTAATGTCTCGTATTTAATTTCTTAAAAAATAATTTAAAAACAAAAAAAATAAAAAAATTAAATAAATAAATAAATAAATAAATAATAAATACGAACCCAGTTGTGTTCTTCAGAAATTGATGAATTTCAAAAGATTATTTAATTGAAATTTTTTTTATTTTTATTATTATTATATATTATTATTATTATTATTATTATTAATTTATTATTATTATTATTATGATTATTATTATGATTATTATTATTATTTATATTAATTATTATCACATCTTGATAACAAGTGAATATATCAGTGAGTTTAGCTGACCAGGATTATTATTTCAAGTTTGAAATGAAACGCTAAAGAACACAATTTGGTAAACCGTCACAAAAATCCAATTTTAAGGGATTGTCGCTGCAAAATATAGCGTTCATATCGTATTATTATTATTTTTATTATTATTAGTTATTATTATTATTATAATTATTATTATTATTATTATTATTATTATTATTATTATTATTATTATTATTATTATTATTATTATTATTATTATTATTATTATTATTATTATTATTATTATTATTATATTATTATAAGTTTCTTTTACTTTTCCTTTTTCTTTTCTTTTTCCTTTTTCTTCTACTTTTTCTTGTTATTATTATTAAATATATTATATATTATTATTATTATATTATTATTATTATATTATTATACTATATTATTATGATTATATATATATTTATATAGTATTATTATTATAATATTATTATTATCATTATCTATTATATAATTATATTATTCAGATAAACAAATTTTATCTAATAATAATTATTATCATTAAAGTAGATATTATAATTATTATGATATATTATTATGATTATTATTAAGAGAACCATCATCATGAAAATTGTGTATGTGTTAAATTTCATTATTTATTTATTTTAAAATAATTATTATGATTATAATTATTATTATTTTTTTATTTTTTTTCTGTTGTTATATTGATTATAATTATTATGATATTATTATTATTATTATTGATTATTACTAAATTATTATTATATTATTTATATTATTATATTATTATTATATTATTATATTTAATTATATTATATTTATAATATATTAATATATTATCTCTACTATAATGTTATTGGTGATAAAAATCATTTTTATTTATATTTACCCAATTTTATGATTATTTTTAAATTTTTATTATTATTTTTTTTATTTATTTTATTATTATTATTATTATTATATATTATATATTACTTATATTATTATTATTATTATTATATTATTATTGCAACCATAAAATTGAGTTATGAAAGAAAAACTTATAGCTACTACCCTGATCGGGATATTCACTAGGTATTAATATCATTATGCTAATACTATTATTATTATTATTATTATTATGATTATTATTATTATTATATTAGTTTATTAATTATTATTATTATTTTATTATTATTATTATTATATTATTATTATTATTATTATATTATATTATTATACTATTATTATTATTATTATTATTATATAGTATTATATTATTATTATTATTATATTATATATTATTTATATTATATTATAATTAATATTATTATTATTATTATTATATTATTATTATATTAATTATATTATTATTATTATTATTATTATTATTTATTATATTATTATTATTATTATT
Source organism: Trachelipus rathkii (assembly GCA_015478945.1). NCBI lineage: Eukaryota > Metazoa > Arthropoda > Malacostraca > Isopoda > Trachelipodidae > Trachelipus > Trachelipus rathkii. Next base: position 28,078 of record JABUQX010124065.1, on the reverse strand, counting down.
ATGTATTATTATTATTACTATTATTATTATTATTATTATATAATTATAATTATAGATTGATTTTCTTATTATATTATATTATTATTATTATTATTATTATTATTATTATGTATTATAAATTATTAATTATTATTATTATATTATTATTATTATTTTATTATTATTGTTAGTGTCGCTTGTTGTTAATTTTGACATATTGGTTTTAATACAATATGCGTGTAATGAAAAAAACTCAATAGCTACATCCTGCATCGGGATAGTCACAAGTATTAATATCATTTATGCTAATGAAGCTCCTTTCTTGCATTATTATGTACATTAAATAAAAATTAAAAAATTACTAGTTGAAAATGGAAAGACGGCATCAAGCGAGTATGTTGATGCTTAAAAATATACTGTAATTATACATCATGAAATATAAGAAGAAATAGAAATGAATGTATTGGGAATTCAGGGTACTCAACAGGACACAAACACTAATGTTGCAATTAGCAGACCTATATCACATATGGGTAGAAAATGCATCCTAACTTATTGGTCTTATTAGGCATATAAAATGAGATATAAAAATTGATATATTTTCGAACTCAAAGAAAAACAACAGGATGTAAAAAGAATCAGCTTCTAACCTAGTAACACAAATCAAAGCAAATAGATTATTATTATTATCATATATATTATTATATATTATTATATTATTACATTATTTATATTATTATTATTATACTATTATTAATTATTATCTATTATTATTATTATTATATTATTATTTTATTATTATTATATTATTATTTAAATTATTATTATATTATATTATTATGTATTATTATTATTATATTATTATTATTATTAATTATTATTAGTTTTTATATTATATAATTTATATATTATTATTATATAGTATTGATATTATATGATATATATTATATATCATTATATTATTATATTATTATACTATATAATCATGTATTATTATTATGATTATTTACATTATTATTATTATTATGTATAATATATTATTTTATTTAGTGTTATAAATTTTTATTGTAATAAAATATATCGAGGATAACTATAGAAATTTTTATAATATTATTTATTATTTATATTATATAATCTATATAATATTAATTATATATTTTATTATTATTATTATTATATGATTATATTATATATTGATTATTATTTATATTATTATATTATTATTATTAATCATTATTATATTATTTATTTTTATTATTATTATTATTTCTTATTACTTATTATATTAATATATTAATTATCGTATTATTATTATTATTATTATGAATTATTATGGAATAATAAATTTATTCATTATTATTAATGTACATATATAATATTAATAAGTTATTATATATTATATTATTATTATATATTATATATATTATTATTTTATTATTATATATAACTTATAATAGGTAATGAAGATACTACAGAAAAATAATTATTTGAAAAAATCTTACCACTTTGAAAAAAATATTTAATTAGCAATCTAGTTAAAATCTTCATGCAAGCCAAATCAGCGATAAAAATCTGTTTAATGGAAAATTTACAAAATCTAACTAATGCATTTTTAATTTTACTTTTCTTATTACATTAATCTATTTACTCTTTCACCTCATATTAACAAAATATGAGGTTTCAAATTACGTTGCTTTATTATAAATTTAAAAATATTTAAAATAAACATTTATTGAACTATTTTAATTTTTTATTCTTTAAATTTTTAAATATGCTCCCCTCCCCTCCCTTCTTTGTGAAGCAATATAATTAAAAATTATTTTAAAATCTATAAATATAGGTATATTATAGTATATGCTATATAATAATATATATATAAAATATATATTATATAAGGTATATATATATATATATATAATAAATATATATATAATATATATATATATACTATAAATATTTACATAATATATATATTATATATATTAATTATAAATATATATATAATATAATATTAATATATATAATAAGTAATAATATATAATATATATATATAATAGTAATATATATAAGATAATATATATATATACTGAATAATAGTATATATATTATATAGTTATATATAATATATAAATATATAATAATATGTAATATTAATATATACATATATTTAGATATATAATATAGTTATAATAATATAATATATAGTAATATATATAATAATAAAATATATATATAATATGATAAATTGATAGTAGAATAATATATATATCATGTAAATGATGTATAAATATAAATAAATATATATATATAATATATTATATAGATATAATATAGTATCAGTATATATAAGATATATATGATATATATGTGATATATATAAAAATATAATAAATATATATAATATATATATATATATAAGTAGTCTATATATAGTATAGATATAACTAGAGATAATATCTGAAGTACTATAAGATATATATAAGTATATAAATATAAATATAGATAATATATATATAATATAGTATAAAATTATATATTATAAGAAATAATAGTAAATATATATTAAATATATTATAATATAATATATATATTATATATATAAATAAATTAATAATATATTAGTAATATATAATAAGATATAGTATAAATATAGAGATAATATAATATATGAGAAAATGGCTAATTAGAGTATACATAATTATATATATATGTCAATCATATATACTAATATATGTATATATATATAATTGTAATATATATATATATATATATATGATACAATATATAATATAATTATATATATATATATATAATTAATATATATATATACAGAGTATATAAAGAATATTAGATAGATATAGTAATATATAAATAGTATAATATAGTATATATATATATATATATGAAATTTAATATAAAAGAATATAAGAGATTAATAGTAGAATAATAACAGAAGATATAATATATATAGAATAATATATATAAAATATATATAATAATATATATATAAATATATTATTGATATATTAGTAATATATATTAATATGTATAATAGGATTAATATATATAAAAATATATAATATATTATATATATATATAGTATAATTATAAGTAAAAAAAATATATATATAATATATTTAAATAATAAATAATATATATATATATTATAAAGATAAATAAATATATATATGAATATAATATATATAATTAATTAAAGTAATAATATATATATATTATATATATAAGAAATATATAATATATATATATCCATTAATATATATATATAAAAGTTATATATATAGATAATATATATATATATATAAAATATATAATATATATATATTATAATATATATATATATAAATCTATAATATAATTATAATATAATAATATATAATATATAATATATATATATATAATAATATAATATTATATATGATATATATATATATAAGATATAAATATATATATATAGTATATATATATTTAATAGATAATAGTATTATATATATATATATAATATAAAATATATATATATATTATATAATTAAATATAATATATATATATTTATATAATAAGTATATATATATATATATATTATATATAATATATAAAATAATTATAATAATTAAGTCATAATAGTATAATATGTAGATAAATTAATATATAAGTAGATAAATAATATTAATTATGATTTATAAAGAGATAATGATAATATTATAATATAAATATAATAATTATATAGTATAATATATATATGATATTAATGCTTAATTGTGAAACGGAAAAACAAATGAATAAAAGTAATATAGAAAAGTAATATATAAGAGGTATAATAGTAATATATAATATATATATAAAAATAGAGATATAATATAATATATATAAAATTAATATAAAAGAGAAGTAATGGGGAAAAACATGAATACTATACTTATATATAAAATAGTATATATAATGATATAGAGTATCAAAGTATATAATCGATGACGTCAGATTATTAAAAGAAATTTATATTAAATATAATAATAAGTTTTGATATTAGGGTATATATATATATAATATATAAAGGTCACACAAGAAGTCATAACGTGATTAAATACTAATAGTAATATATATATAGGGTATAGTAGGCAATAGCTGGGGGCAGGGAACATAAAGGGTAATATGAGTATATACTGTAATAAATATTATAATATAATATATATAAATAATTAATATATATATAATATATTAGTGATGCAGGTATATATATATATATAAAGGTATATATAAGATATATATATATATTAATGAGATATATTAAATATTATTAGTCTAATATAATTATATTAATATTATATAATATATAATAATATATATAAATATATAATATTATAATATATTATATATATATATATATATATTAAAGTATAATAAATATAATAGATATATATATATTAAAAAACGCCTAATCCAAAATTTTTTAAAAAATTTTATAAATATAACCTTTTTAAATGACTGATATAAGCTTTATAATCTGCATTTCAATTGGTAATGTACTTTTTGATTATATTTAACAAGATAAAAAAAATTGCCTAACACCTTGAATTATACCGATTTGTGAGCAACCACTCTTGGACACATCATAACTCATACACACCACACCATCGCCGAAATAATAAGATCCGCACATATATAATATGAAGAAACTTATATAACTTATTAATATTACAATATATATAATATACGTATAATATATATATAAATATATATATAATAAGGATAGAAAATGAATAAATATATAATATATTACTGAATAACCTATATTATATGGATAATATATATATATAATAATATAAATAAGTATAATATAATATATATAAAGTATATATACTAATAAATATAGATATAAATATATTATAGATATAATATAATAGTATATATATAATAAATAATATATATATATATATATAATATTATAATATATATATATATATATATAATATTAGTATAATATACTATATAATATATATTAGAGTATATATTATATAAATTATATATATAGTATATAATAATATATATATAATGTATAATATATTATATATAATATATAATATATATAATAATTAGTATATATAATGTAATATATATATTATATATTAGATATATTATATATATAGTATATATATGTATATTATACTGATATAATATAAATAATATATAATAAATATATAATATCAATATAATATATATAAATAATAATTAATAGTATAATAATACAGTATAATATTATAATAATAATATATAATATAATAATAATAATATAAATAAGATAATATATATATTAGAAGAATATATATATAAAATATATATTATATATAATATATAATTATATATATGATATTAATATATATATATGAATATATAGATAATATATAGTAAGATAAGAAATAATATATATAAATATTATATATAGTATATATATAATATAAATTATATAGTATATATATAATATATATAAATATATTATATAATAATTATATTAATATATATATATATAGAAGAAATATTTAATCCATATATTCTTCTGTAATCAAAGAATAATAAATAATATATGATATATTAAATAATATAAATAATATATATATATAAATATAAAAATAATACTATATATAGTAATATATATATATAATACTATATAGTATATATATATAAAATATATATATACATATATATATACATATTATATTAATAAATAATATATTATATATTAATATAAATATATAAATATATATATATATAATATATATATATTAATATATATATTAATTATATATATTATATATAAGAAAATATAGATATAAATATATATAAAAATAAAATATATATATATATAAAATATAGATATTATATATATATAATATAATAGAAATTATAACGCGCGATTGTTAAATGGTCATGATTATGTAGCTAAGTTGAGATTTAATAGATATACATATAAAAATGAAATAGAGATAAGAGATATAAAAAATATTTAATAAAAATGTAATAATAATATAATAGTAAAATAATATATAATATAGATAACATATAATGATATATTAATAATATATAAAAAAATATAATATAGAATTAGATATAAGTCATTTAGAATCAATTATTTTATTATTTTTAAGATAGCAAAGCAGAACCCTTGTTGGGCAAATAACTTTTCAAACATGAGAGAAATAGATGAGTATAAGTATAATTTAAAATCTTTTGTGATTATTTCTTGATATTTGCTCCCCCCCCCCAAAAAATCCAAATAATACCCAAAGGTATGCAAAATTTTTGGTAATAAATGGAAAATGACAATAACTTTTTTCCTGTGCACCCGATCAATTTTAAAATTTCAAAGTTTGTATAATTAGGGGAAGATAAACCCTTTTTTTTTTCACCATATTTTGTATTCTAACCGTTTTGCCACTGTGCACTAAATATATATTTTTTAAATTTTCTCCCTTGCCCAGAATTTGAGATAGCTGATCATTATATCTATCTTGGTAAGCAAATTTTAACTCAGGGTAATTCAATCAGGGGAATCGAACAAAGGGTTAAACTGGGCTCGCGGACATTTTGGTCTACATTTTGGTTTTGGTCTTCAAGGAGAAGCTGCCACTAGCCTTAATAAGATGGTATTCGACCAATATATTTTGCCCGCTTTGACGTATGGAAGCTTAACCTGGACCCTGGCAGTGATATCGATGCAAATACTTAGGGTGGCGCAGAGAGACATTGAATAGCGCATGTTTGGTGTTACCCGAAAATATAGAAGGAACTTTTCCTGAATCAGAGAACAGACTAAACTACCAGTATAAGATATCAGCAAGATAAAAAGGTTAAAATGAAAATGAGGGGGATCTTTTGTAAGATCTAATAACAAGTGAATAAAATTGATTCTGGAATGGATACCATTCGACATAAAACACCCAGGAAAAAGTCCGAAGACAAGATGGATAGATGACATAGTCAAGCTTGCTGTACCAGCTTGGTAAAGGAAGCTCAAAACTTTGGCAATAGGAAGCAAGGAAGCAATCTGAAGAGGCCTTCAGGAATATGTTTAGTGGGCACTTCCAGCCCCTCCCTCTTTTTTACGAGTACCCTATAAGCTTACAAGCCTATACTCGAACATTTTCAATTAAATATTTTTAAAGAAAATGTTCCTTGGGCGAAAACCCCGTACTCTGTCTGCCTTGCATGTATATTCGCTTTTATCCGGCTGTTCATTTAATTTAAAAAATAAATAAATAAATAAACAAAAGAAAACAGAACCTCAACTCCCGTTTACTGCCATTCGCTCTCTACAATAAAATTGCTTAATAATAGTAGATTCGTGAAATGTTTTGTGACCTTTACTGTCTCACCTGCCCAATGATATTTTTTTAAGTGAGTTTTTAACGATTTTTTTCTATTTCTATATGTTTCAGCGGCTTTTTAAAAATTATTACAAAGAATAGTTTCTCGAGGTTGACTCTCAGAACTCTGTGATTCAATAAATAAATTTTTTATTTTGTAATGTTTACTTATAGTTGATATAGCATTTTTTTTTATAGTAAATGAATATATTATATTTATGTTATGTTGAAAATTATCTTTTTATATTATCAAGTTAAAGTTAGTATTGACTTGGTTTTAAGAAATATGCTTATTATATAAAATAGTTAATTCAACAAAAGGTTTTCTGATTTAAATTACGTATTTTTGTTTTTGCTCTTTTTTTATTATCGGAACAAAAGCAGTTTGTTTTTAAGCCCTTTTTTTGTATTTAACATTGTAATATATCTAAATAATGTAAAATTTTGTTTAATATAATGTTTTGTAGCATTTTTCACCATATTATGTATATTAATTATTTAATAGCTTGATAATTGATGATTATTGATGATTATCTGGAGCTTGTGATTTGCAGCGCGTAAATATCCCCTACTTTTTCATAACATAATTGGCTTAGAGGAGGGGAAACCATAAAATTTAGCGCTGAATTAATGAACAATGCGCATGTGTGCACGGAACGGCTAATATGACAATTAGTGCCAAGAGTTGATATACAGAGATATGAATTAAGATTATAACATATCGTGGGATATAAAGAAATGGGAAAATATATAGTAGGTTTGTTAGGGCGAGAAGAGTGTTACGAAGGGAAAGACCTGTGAATTTTTTGTGATGAATTACGCGAAGTGTATCTTGAAGGGAACGCGTTTTTAGTAAAGTTGAGGAGTTTGTAGGCCGAATAACTGCTGACAGTGTTGAGAGGTTGTTGATAGGCACATACAGAGTAGTCAATTGCACACATGACAAAGGAAGGAAAGAAGACCGAGAAAAGAAAGTAAGAAAAGCATAAGAAATATTCACCAAAAAAAACACCCGCCCCCCCCCCTCGCTTAGACCCCAAACCAAACAGGAACAAAACCCTCTGACGCATAGATAAAGATGAACCAACAAGACCAACAACACGACCAACGAGGCAACCAGAGAGTGGCCGACAAAACATAGCGGACACGGGCAACTCAAGAGCGCCCCCAGAGAAGCCCTCCCCCACCAAGCGTACACCGCCACAAACCTCGCCTCTCAGGGCAAAGCCCGGCGCCAATCGCATCGCGTTCGCGGACAAAGGAGGACGAAACAAGAAAATCACACCTCGAGAGGAAAACCGGACCAACAAAAACAAGACCCGAGGAAAAGTAAACTCACCACAAGCAGCAGACACCCACACCACACTACAGAGCCGCTCACAAAATCTCGCTCTCAATCGACAAACAAAAACAAGCACCGAAATGACGAAACAAAAAAACACGCAAAAAGAAAAGAAGGAATCGCAGGACAATGGATAATAAAAAAAGAACGGCAACAACAACCAGTGAATTTAGAAATAGAAACTGAACCCGGACAACTAAGGACTCAAATGAACCGAATGCGTCAAAAAGACGGACGCAAGAAAAAACCGAACAAACAACCGACCAAAAACCAGCCCAAAAGCCACCCAGTCGAGGACAATGAATGAGACACCCGCCAGGGCCACAGAAGGATACGAAAACGGAAGTATGAAAGCAAATCATCCCGAAGAGAGAAAAGAGGCAAAAAAGAAGGGAAAGGCCCCGGGAAGAAAGGAGTAACCAAAGCATAACATGGGAACCCAGAATGAATGAAAAGGTCAAAGAAAATGAAGAAAATAAAAGGAAAAATTAAGATAGTCTGCTGAAAAGAGAAATAAAGAGAATGAGATAGAAGAGAGAAAATGAGAAAATGAGAAAATAAAATGAAATACGAATTTAAATATATATAAGCGGGAAAAAAATAATTTTAAGAGCAGACCAGGAAATAATAATAATCAATTAATAATAATAGCGAGAGTCACATTTCGGGAGACGAAGAGAGATGGCCGCCCCAAAATCCCGCGAAAAGAAAGAAGAGAAAAAAGCAGGGAGAACGGAGGAAAAAAGGAAAACTAAAAAAAAACAACATAGAACAGGATTTGAAATCATTCCAAATAGCAAATTTTTCCTCACTCAATCAAGCAATACAATACACAAAATTGGCACTTATAATAACATTGTAATTAAAATTGCGTATGTGGTCAGCCTCCAGAATAAACATAAAAATAGATAATAATAAGAAAATAAATATAATACAAAAAAAGAGAAGAATAAAATAAAAAAAATAAGTCATTTCTTAAAATAGATATATACAAAAAAATATACATTAGATACATATGAAAAGAAATATGCAGAAATATAACAGAAATAAAAATAAAATAGAAATGAAATAGAATAAAATAATGAGAAAGATAGCAGAAAGAGGCAAACTATGACGGAAGTAGTAAAAAATAGACAAATAGATTTAAAGAAAAGAAAACTCAAAACTAAAATATTAAAAATAAAAAATAAAATATGAAAGTAGGTTTAAAATCAATTTTGACAAAAACACTCAGATAATATGTAGAATTACCCCAAAAATGATAGAATTAGATAGAAAATAACTTTTGAATATATAAATAAATGGACAAAAAATAGATTAAAATAAGATCTAGGAAGAAATTTCAAAAAAGAAATAAACAGAAAGTGACTATTTATAATGAAAAAGATAAAACCCAAAAATAATAATAATAAAAAAAAATAAATAAAAATAAGAATTTGAAAAAGTTTGATATCAATTTTGATGGATACTTTAAAAATAAAACTCTCTCTGTCTCTCTCTCTCTGTCTCTCTGTCTCTGTCTCTCTGTCTCTCTGTCTCTCTCTGTCTCTCTCTGTCTCTCTCTGTCTCTCTCTGTCTCTCTGTCTCTCTGTCTCTCTGTCTCTCTGTCTCTGTCTGTCTGTCTCTCTCTCTCTCTCTCTCTCTCTCTCTCTCTCTCTCTCTCTCTCTCTCTCTCTCTCTCTCTCTCTCTCTCTCTCTCTCTCTCTCTCTCTCTCTCTCTCTCTCTCTCTCTCTCTCTCTCTCTCTCTCCTTTCAAGTTGAAGAGGAATATTGGATCCAAATCTAATATTGGGAAAAAGATAAAAGGAAAAGAAATTATAAAAATATATTGAAATAAAAATGAAAAGGAAAAATGAGAATGAAAATAAAAAATAAAAATATTAAAATTGAAAATGAAATTTGGAAATTATTGAAGAAAATGAAATGAAATTTAAAGCAAAAATAAAATAAGATTTAAATAGATTTAAATAAATATAAACAACAGACAATTATATTAAAAGAAACAAAGGAAAATGAATAGCAAATAAATAAATGAATTAATAAATAAATAAATAAATAAAGGACAAACAAATAAATAACAAACAAATAAATTACAAACAAATAAATAAATAACCGATAAATAAATAAGTAACAAATGCATAAACATAAAAATATAAATAAATAGAAAAACAAAGCAAATAAATAAATAAATAAACAAAATATAAAAAATAAAAAAAATAAAAAAATAAATAAAAGTAAATAAACAAAAAATAAATAAATAAATAAATAAAAAAAAATAAATAAATAAATAAATAAATAATATGAAGTTAAACTATAAATAAAATGAAAATAAAATTTACGCTGATAATGAAACTTAGTTATAAAAAATTATTATAAAATATCATTAAAAATATTTAATTAAAAACAAAATATAAATATTGAAGAAGAAAATAAAATAAAGTTAAATTGAAAATAAAATAAAAAGTAATCAAAAATATAAATTAAAATTAAATTGAAATAAAAATGAAATGAAAATAAATTATATATATATATATATATATATATATATATATATATATATATATATATATATATATATATATATATATATATATATATATATATATATATATATATTTATATATATATATATATATATATATATATATATATATATATATATATATATATAATATTAAAATTTTATCTATGTGAGTAAAATATTTATAGATACAACCTTAATACCAACGTAGTTATTATATTCGAATTAAGAATAGTAAATTTACGACAGTTAAATTTGAATTAATAAATGTTATGTGTTTCAATGCATAAATATAATAAATGGAATTATCAACCTATAGTAAAAGGAACGTAAACAACTTACTTGTTGACAAACTGAAACTTCTTATCCAATTAGTCCAAATTTAGGATTTGAAATTGTTAGTTTCAACACCGGTGCAATTAGAGTTAATACCACCGGCCACTTAGTATAGGTAGTAGATAATTCCTTTACGCATCGATTGACTATTAATTTACGAAGATAAAGTTGACTTGAAGATTAAGCGTTAGTTAAATGAAAAAAGCATTACAATGCACTTGATGAAGTTACATTTTAATCACGGTTTATAAGGCCTTTGTGATCATACGATTTAACACTTTTTATAGCTAACACTTAACAAAAGTAGGAAGGGAGTTCTATTTAAAAGCATCCACTTCCTTCGAACGATAGAAATTAGTAAACTTTTTTACAGGACAAGTTCAATCAGCGACTTGACAGTACGAGGTCGAAAACGTAAAAGCTTTGATTTTGAATAATGATTCCAGCACATCAACTCCAGCTATTTAAGTTCCTCAAAAGTGTTTCGGTTTCATGATTCCCATATTTACAATTTAAAACACATAACATCTTTTAAGGATAAATATAGATTTGGCAAAGAGTTAATAATTGAAATACATACGAATTTGAGACCAAAAGCATATTCAAACGCAAACTTTCATTACGAAATATTTTAAGCTCTCGATTCGCATTCCAATTTTAATAATATATATATATTTATAATATATATATATATATATATATATATATATATATATATATATATATATATATATATATATATATATATATATATATATATATATAAGGTATGGATATATATATATATATATATATATATATATATATATATATATAGTTTGAGAAATTGAAATAAACAGATTTTAATTTTTCTGAGTTCTACAAAATAAAAGGAAACAAGATTATTACCAAAAAATTTCTTAAAACTATTTCAAATGCTAAGAAAAAATGTATTACAAAATCTTTAAATCTAAAAATATGGTCCGTTTATTCAAGAAATTGCTTGTCTTTCTCTCCTGATAATAAAGTTTGCATAGTGAGAGTTAGCAAAAGGAATATGAATGATAAAATATTGAGCTTCACTTTGCTACTTGTCTAACCCTCCCCCCCTTTCCTTTTCCAAACTGCCTCATCAAATATTTCCCCCTAACTTCTCTCTCTCCCTTCGATTTTTCTAACCTTTTTGTGTGAAAGTAATTTTAACAGCATTTTGAAGAATATTTCGTTTTCTTCTCTCCTTCTTTTTAATTTAGTTTGAGATTGGAACTGAGACAAGTTAAAGAAAGTTATTTCTTTGCTCACTTTTCAATTTCTCTGTCTCTCTGTCCCTCTCTGTTTCTGTCTCTCTCTGTGTTTCTCTGTCCCTCTCTGTCTCTCTCTGTTTCTGTCTATGTCTCTCTCTGTCTCTCTCTAAATTAAAAGCAAATAACATCTTGTAGAAGAAGTTCTGTCAACACATATTTCTAACAGACATTAACACACGTATTTTATACAGATTGGCGGATAAAACCAGACCAGCAGAAATAAAAGGAAAATAAATGCCT
>JABUQX010124065.1:2500-5000 GCA_015478945.1 Trachelipus rathkii | reverse complement strand
GACTTTAGGCTCAGTTTTAACAAAGATTTCCGTGGAAATATGAATCTGAAAGGTCCCTTTACTTTACCTTGGTGTCCCCTCCCTCCTCCCTCTCCCCTAAGCCCAATTCAAAAAGAATTTGGGGAGGGGGGGGGGCTCCTTCGTTTCATTTATTTCCTTGTATTTCTGTTAGTCTAGTTTCATCCGTCAATCTGTATAAATGCGTCAGTTAACGTCGGGTCGGAATCAGTGTTGACAGACCTGCCTCGCAGCGATCAAATTTGTATTTAGGGAAGAGAGAGAGAGAGAGAGAGAGAGAGAGAGAGAGAGAGAGAGAGAGAGAGAGAGAGAGAGAGAGAGAGAGAGAGAGAGAGAGAGAGAGAGAGAGAGAGAGAGAGAGAGAGAGAGAGATTTACTTTTAAAGGAACCATCAAAATTGATTTCAAATTTTTTGAAATCTTATTTTTATCTTTTTTATATATATTTGGGTTTTATTCTTTTTCATTATATAAAGTCGCCTTCTGTTTATTTCTGTTTATTTTCTGAAATTTCTTCCTAGATCTTATTTCAACCTATTTTTTGTCTGTTTCCTATATTTATTTAAAAGTAATTTTCTATAAAATTTTATTTTTTGGCTAATTCTACTGAGTGTTTCTGTCAAAATTGATTTTGAAACTTCTTTCATTTTTCATATTTATTAAATGGAACAAAGCTATATCTTGATATTTTGTACATAGTTTACCAGATCATCCAGCCAATCAGTTTATGGGTGAAAAGGATTCGTTTGAAGAAGATGATGATGTTTCTCATCATCTGTTTCGCGATATCCTATCGATCCACTTCAGTTTGACAGACTTCAACCTCCAGTAGTGACACTTTTGCTTTATTTGAAAAAGTTGGTATCTTTTATTTCCTGTTTCGAGTGATCCCAATGGTTTCACATGCTCACCTTTCCCCTTTGCCTTAAGCTGTTGCTCACTCGCTGTTACAAAATACTCCGTTGCTCATGCTGCTCCCTCCCACAGCTGATCCCTGCCAGTCTGTAGCTGTCAGCTTCTATTCTATCAGCCTGTCGCTACCATGGTATATTGGTAGATCTACTGAGTAGCGTGGGAAAGGCCAATGGGTTCAATCCCTCGTCCAGATCCTAGGTGGCAATTACCTAGTGTTGGGAGTCAGCTTGGAAAAGATCATAGGGTTTAATCCCTTCTCCAGATCCGAGGTAGGAATAACCTAGAGTAGTTCCTCTCCAAGCAAAGGTCGATGTCCATGATGCACGAACTTTGCCAATTAATTGAGTTTTTTAGCATTTTGTTTCTTTTATTATAAGCTTAAATATTTATTAATCTTTTTCTCCAATTTACACTTTCACTTTTAAACAAAAATTGTTTTCTTTTAAACTCATTAGTTTTTATTTAGCTTTGCTTCGGACCGGATAGCTCATACGTCCTCCCATATATATATATATATATATATATATATATATATATATATATATATATATATATATATATATATATATATATATATATATATATATATATATATATATATATATATATGTATATAAAGCATTTTTTCATTTAAAACGATAGCTAAAACAAGGTTATTCTAAGTTTCTTAAATAAGGATCGACTAGGTTAGCTTAGGTTAGTTAGGTTAAGTTAGGATAGGCTTGGTTAGGACAGGCCAAAAATTGATAAATTTAGCATTTTTCACAAAAAAAATCTTTTTTATTGAAAATACTTGATTATACAATTTAAAAATTTATAAATCACCAAAAATGTCACATTGGGCTCAATTTTAGCAAAAACCTCAGTGGGAATATGAATCTGAAAGTCTCTTTACTTTACTTGCTTTTCCTCTCCCGTCCACTCTAAAGATAAGCTGGATTCTTCGATGCATTTATTATTTATTTCCATGTATTCCTGTCAGTCTGGTTTCATCCGTCAATCTGTATGCATATTACATACCTGTGTTAACGTCTATTCGGAAACGGTGTTGACAGAAGTACTTCCCAGCGATCACATTTGAGCTTAGTGAGAGAGAGAGAGAGAGAGAGAGAGAGAGAGAGAGAGAGAGAGAGAGAGAGAGAGAGAGAGAGAGATAGAGAGAGAGAGAGAGAGAGAGAGAGAGAGAGAGAGAGAGAGAGAGAGAGAAATATATTTCTTTATCTTGTCTCGGATTCAATCTCAAACTAAATTAAAAAGAAAGCAAAAAAAAAAAAACTTTTCCAAAATGTTGTTAGAATTACATTCACACAAAATGGTAGAAAAAATTCGGGGGGACAATGGGAGTTGAGGGAGAATCAAAAGTAAAGCTTGAGAAGGGGACGGAAAATCAGCAGAAGAAATAAAATGGGGGTAAAGAGTAAAATTTGGCGAGACAGTTTGAAGAGCTGGGGGGCTAAGAAGTGGGAGAAGTGAAGCACAAGATTTTATCATTCATATTCCTTTTGCTATTTCTCACTATGTAAACTTAATTATCAGGAGAGAAAGACAAGCAATTTCTTGAATAAACA
>JABUQX010124064.1:0-23443 GCA_015478945.1 Trachelipus rathkii | reverse complement strand
TATTTTTATCCTTTATTTGATGAGCAAACCTTTAAACAATAATTAAATTTAATTTGTGTGCGTAACAAGAATAATGGGCGGTAAGGTAGTACTCTTTCATTCTGCACTTGTACACCGTTGTGGGACCCGCTCAAAACAGCTGCTCCGTCATAGGTTTGTGCAATTAACTTGTTGGTTTTAAAAGATTTTAATTCTTCTTTCAGAACACTTGTTAGTCCGGTAGCTGTTCTATTATAATTTAACAAAACTAAATCAGTCGACAGGTTGAGAATTTCTTAGAATAGCGCAATAATAAGTCACAAACTGTGAAAAGCAAGTGATATCGGTCGTTTCATTCTGCTTGTATGGATACCAAAAACTACATCAAATTTCTATTTTATTTTCGTCGATATAACAGATACATACAGCTAAAAGGTCATTTTAGAATAGTTTTGTGAGGGATCTTTTGCCCCATTAGAACTTTGTCAAGTGATCTCTAAACACTATCAAACTTAGATATGAAATAAACCATGCTAACAATCTCCCGGTTATTAGATGTGTGATGTTTCATTGTGACCTCTCAAAGGTAATTCGTGAATTCCGCAAATTTTTATACAATCTATAATTCTAGATAAATTATGTCTATTTTTGTCTACTATCTCATTATGCTTTAAAATACTGATTCGATGGCCACTATCAACTGATGATAAAATATTTACTTTCCCAAGTTGGGAATACCTGAATACAATTTAGTTCAAGTTCGAGGTTCGCTCTTCATGCTTGTGTAATTTTCTCTGAGAGTATGCTTTTAACTCATTGACTTCTGTCCGTGCCCATACATTTTCACCTCCAAAGTAGCAGTACTGCAGTAGAAGCCAAAATAAGCATTTTGTAATCACTTACAGAGAAGGCCTTTTCTTTTTCGTATCTTACGTAATCTCTTCTCATTCTTTCATGTATTAATGTGAACACTTCTCTAGGCTGACACCGGTCCAATCTTTTAAGCTTTAATTTTTATTCATGTTTTAACAGATCAGATTGCCTTTCATTAAAAAATTTATTATCTATCTCTAGCATGTTTAAGCCATCTTAACATTTAACTTATGATGAAGATGCCTCCTGTGAAAAAATTTTCAAAAATCGACCACTCTTCCCTTAAAAAAAAAAAAAAAAAAAAAAAAATCATTACGACACCTTAAACGACTATTTATGGCTTCATAGATTCTCCCTGTGAGAATTTTTCAAATCCGAACCTCGCTTTGCGAGTTACTTTAAAGTAATTTCTTTAAGTTAATTAATCAATTTTTTTTAATTGATAATCAATAATCACAAAACTAATCTTTGTTACTTTGTATAAGGATATGGGGATAAGACAACTGTAATTAAAACGACATGAATCCAATGAACTTACCATAAATAATAGCTTTCAACTTTCGTTTAAATTTCAACAAAAATGACCGTTTTTACACAGGCATTTCAACACTAATTATTCACTATAACTTCAGCTAATCAAGTCATAATCATTTCGCAGACCTAGATTACAAACAATCAAAAAAATATTTTACAGTACTTCCAACCGAACGACAACCAATAAACTAAAACATATAATTTGAGAAAAAGCTTCGGGCCAGCGAAATATGGCCCAGACTTTATTATTAAACAAATGATCCGCACACACGGTTTTGTTTACATGTTATGTTTAACTATATACTAATATTATATATAATATACATATATATTAATATACTATCTATAATTATATATATATATATATTAATATAGCTATTGTGAACTACTAATATTAATTTTATATATCTATAAATAAATATATATATACTATACTGATATATAATATATATATACTAATATATATATATATTATATATTATATATATCTAAATATATTATATATAACTATATATAATATATATAATAATATTCTATATATATAACACTCAGTTAATTTAGAAGAAATATATGAAAATGCAATTAATACCAAGGTGGCCCGTTCACCCTGGCCCCTAGCTATTTAATAAACTGAATGAATGAGATTCTACTCACAAAAGACGTGGTGCGTACATTTGTTGAGCGGTTACCTGTGTGTGTTTATACTGTTATTTTATTCTCAGGCCCAATTTCGCTGCGCTCCAGACAGCTCCGGCACGAAGCTCCTAAAAAAATCAAAAGTGTAATTCTCGAGGAATTAATTTTGAATAGCAACAAATTTTGTTAGAGATCGAAATTACCAAAAACTGAAATTACTCAAATAATTATTTTTAATTAAGAAATTTACTTTTGTTTTAAAGAATTACGGGTGGGGCCGGCCCCACTGGCCGCTTAATGACCGAAGCCAGCCCCTGATAGTAATGTAATAATATATATTATATATAATATATATATATATATATTATATATATATATATATACTATATATTATATATATATATATAATATAATACATGGGCATAGCAGGGATTTCATTTAGGGAGGGGCAAAGTTGAGTGATATATATATATATATATTATATATATATTATATAATAATATCTATAATATATTTTTTTATTTTTTTTATACTTTTATATATACTTTTTTATATAGTTATATTAAATATACTATATATATATATACAATATACGTATTATAATATTATATATATATATATATATTCATATATAATAATATATAATATATATATATATAATAAATATATATATAATATAGTTAGATATATAGCAGCTTTGCGGCCTCCAAATGCTACGACATACAAGTTCTTAGCGAAAAGCTAACTGTATAAAAAAACACACACTAGATTGACTTCAAGCAATATGAACAAAATTTTGAAGTATAATTATCTGTTGTTATGTTTTATAATACGTAGTAATTACTCCTTCATTACTATCGATTATGTATCTTTCAGTTGTTTCTCACTACATTAAATCCTTAAAAACTCGTCTGGCCAAACATTAAGGATCATTTTTTTATTTCGCCAAGATTTAGGGGGCAAGTGCCCCCCCCCATGCCTACGCCCATGCCCATTGTGTATAGTATTTATACTATATATATTATTATATATATATATTATAAATAATATATATATAATAATATAATATATAATTATATTTATTATATTATACTAGATATATATATATAGGTAAACCAAAACATACCGACTCACTAAAACTAAATAGGTACAAGAAAAAACTGATAACAATATGGAAATCAGCGGTATGAAATTTGTAGACAATGCAAAAAAAAATGTTACTTTTTTTTAAAGATACCCAAAACTACGATAGGTACAGAAAACTAATACCATATTTAGAATCAGCGTATGAAAAATGTGTTATTAAAAAGATTTTGTTTTAACTTAAAATTTATCCCAGGGTAAACCGCAAAATGCAAAGAGTCGGCGTCTCTCGGCCTCCTGGGGACGACCGGTCAGGACTTATTTTCACCCTCCGCAGTGTCTTCTGAGAACCCCCGCTCTTTGTATTCTCGTTCGCGGCGCTTCCTCCGCCCCTCCCCTAGCGGGGTATGGAAAAATCGTCCCCCCTCTCCACCCGTCGCTCGAGGCCCCTAAAGAATTTTATACGCTGATTTTTGGGGGGGGGGTTCCTATAGTGTTATTAGTTTTCTTGTACCTAATGTAGTTTTGGAGATATAAAAAATAAACAAAAAAATTTAATTTTTTTTTGCATTTCCATACAAATTCATACGCTGATTCCATATATTTATCAGTTTTCTTTACCCTATCTTGGTTTTCAAGATATCATTGCGGAACTTCTTTAGTTTTGGCCATATATAATTTATATTTAATTGCGATAACATGCAATATTAACATATATATATATCTAATCATATATATATATATATATACCTATAATATAAACATTAATATATAATATATATATATATATAAGTATATATATATACTATATATACTTATAATATATTTATTTATATAATATATAGTATATATATGGCAAAGTTATAAATTGAATGACACTGGTGAGGTCGGATCAAAAAAATAATTTCACAGGTAGCATCTATGATACATACATTGATATCATGCGAAATATTTTCTTTTTTTTTTACCATGTTAGGGCGAATTCAAAGAAATGTAAGTTAAGTTACGTTAAGTAAGTTAAGGTTAAGTTTAAGTTTAGGTCAGGAAAAAAATATTCATTTGCCCTAAAAACCATAGCTTTATGTTATCATTGTTCATTTGTCATATTAAAATTTGGATCATCTGTTAATTCTTTCTAACTATCTTTTATGCGTTTTGTTAAATATATGAAAATTTCAAATATTTAATAACATTACGTTATTCTATATTTTCTTTATTGGTTAAATTGTTGATAAATGTATATTTTTTCCTTTTAAAGTTTGTTTTTACTATTTTAATTTTTTAACAATCTTTATTTAAAGTATTAATTGCTTCACTAAATTTAAAATCAAACTTTTCAATTGTTTTCAGTATTTATTTATTTTCTTTATGTTCTTATGATTAATAATTACATTAAACAGAGAATATTAATATTGTGAACCAGTTGTGTGTAAACTTCAGTAACCTACATGCGGGATAACATAATCTTTTATTTTTAATTTGGAAATTCTTGAACCTTAGATTAGGCTACGTTATGTAACGTTATGTTAAGTCAGGTTAGGTAGTTTGTTAGGTAGTTAGTTAGTTAGGTAGGTGTGTTAGGTTAGTTAGGTAGTTTAGTTAGGTAGGTTAGGTTAGGTTAAGCTAGATTAAGTTAGTAGGTTAAGTTTAAATTAGAGTGGATAAGTTCATACGGTTAGATTATGGGTCTAGGATACGATTATATTACATTAGATTAAAAGAGTATATTTTGTTAAAAATTAATTTAATTTATTTCACAGAGTTTGTAGCTAATTAAACTCCACATTCCATTAGTCACAAAACATGACGGGAAAGTGCGTGGAGCTGTTTTATAAATATAAAACTAAACATAAAAACAGATGTGAACATAAGAAGATTGATATGACTTTCACAACTCTACTTGCGAGTATGTCGCGTGGAGTAAAAGAAAGAAGGAAATAATAAATTCATATTTGAAATATATTAAAGGATATGCAGAATTTTAGGACATACATAACACGTGAAGATATATATATAGTATAATATATATATATATATATATATATATATATATTATATTAATATATATAATATAGTTATTATATTATTAACATATATAGATATTATAATATATTCATATACATAAATATAGATCTATATATATACTATATTATATAATATTATTATATATCTATTATTATTAATTATAAAATAGGAATGAAAATTCTTGACATTATTAAACTTCAACTTCCATTAAATAATAAATACCATTAATGTAAGTAATTTTTTACCAAACATTTAATAAAAAATTTAAAACAAGTTCCCTTTCCAAAAAGGTTTTCTTTTAAAACATAAACACAAGCATAGAAAGCCTGAAATGGAATTTAATGAAGGGGGAACAATTATAAAGATTCTCATTTTTATATATGCTTCACGGGCTCTGAAATAATTATATCACAAAACAAACATATGTTTATTTATGAATATATTAAGGTATATATAAATATAATATATATATATTTATAATTACTTATATATATAGTAAGCTAATAATCTCTAAAGCGTGTACCAATATATATATATATATTAATATATAATATGATATATACTATATATATATATATATATATATATATATATATATATATAATATTATATATATAGATATATATAATATATAGTATATATATAATTATATATATTAATATAATATATATATACAGAGCCCTCTTAACCACTAGGCAAACTAGGCAAATGCCTAGGGCGCAGAATATGAGGGCGGCCCTAGGTGGCAAGAACGCGGCAGACAACGCACAGCAAAAAAAAAAAAAAAAAAAAAAAAAAAAAAAAAAACTATAATATCATATATATAATATATATATAATTTAAATATATATATATATATCTATATATAAATATATATATATATTATAATATATATATTACTTATAATATATATTATATATAAATATATATTTATATTATAACAGTTGTCACACCACTCACGGGCAAACTCTATTCAAGGAGGGGGTGTTGCACGCCTCAGAACGTTCACACTTAACGCAAATTACGCATATCTGAGCAACCAGACACACAAGCTTTAAAGTGAGGGATTAAATTCAGCAGGAAACACAGAAGATGAAGAGAATTCCACAGAACCCGATGTGGCAGGAAAGAAGAAGCACCGCAGCGAACTAGCCTAGAGCTTTACCAATATTCGCACAACTCGTGCGCAGACACAACACCCCTAGTGTTACGAGGGCGTCGTAAGGTGTGGTACCGTGAGTGAAAGTTCCCGAGTTTCTGCCGTTGTAGTTACTATAGAAAAGAGATAAAGCACCAACATCGCGCGCAAAAATAGCAGGGTCAAGAGAAGTGGGATGTGACGAAACATTTTATAAGTCGTTTTGCTTGACTCGACCCTGTCAAAAAGCGGGTGAGACCAGAGCCCCCCCCCAGATATGTGAGAGCAGTACTCTATACAGGCCGGATGAGTCCTTGTATAGCTGGAGTTAACTGAGAGAGAAAAAAAGTCTCGCAGCAAACAGAACTCCCAGTTTCTTTAGGCCACCCTAGCGAACGTTGTGATGTAGTTTTCCAAAACATTTTTTTGTTGTTTTAAGGCCCGAGCCTTTATTATTGTCAACAGGAAAGACGAGAAACCGTCGAAAGAGATAGAAATTGGAAGGTGTTTAAGAGAGGGAGATTTGTATAAGTTGAGTTTTTAAAGAATTAAATTTCACGAGGTTGAGGCGACCCCACCCGGAAATTCCTATCCGTCAGCGAGAATAAAATCGGAAAGATTAGACGAGAGGCAATTCTAGAAAAAAGAGGGAGCAGAATGAAATGAGTTGAAGAATGTGTGGGACGTGTGCGCCCTACTGAGGGAAAGTGTTTGTTTTGAGACATAGAGAATATGTTTGAACGAAGGCGGGGTCAGCACGAAGCACATTCCCTCAAAATTCGGAGAACGCCATCCGGTCCACCCGCCTTCCTAGCGTTCATAGATTTCAGATCCATGCACCCATCAATGTAATCACAGCAAAGGCAAGGACACCTGAGAGGAGAAGAGGAGGGAGGACATGCCAGAACGTACCAGTTGAGTAGAGAAATGGAGACCAAGAGATTGCTTTCGAGTTTGGAAATTAGCAACAAGAACGTCATATCGAAAAGAGGAGAAAGCAGAGTTTACAGAAGTGTAGAGATGTTTCTTGGCAAGAGCCAGAGAAGATTTTCAGTAGGAGACCTAGGAGGCGCCCTTTTCGTTTGTTGAAAGCGCGCTTTGCTCGTCGAAGAGTATCCTTGCATGATTCTAGCTGAATGAAAATTGCAAGAGATAGGAGAACGAGAATTTTTCCCATCCCAGAGCACTGCTCTCTAGCCTGAAATGGCCAGAAACAGACGGATCGAACCATGGATTATGAGAAAAATTTAAGTCGAAAGAAGGATATGAACCGCTCATTCCCATCAACGATACAGTTCCCACCCTATCGGCAGAACCGAAGCGTCACCAGGTCACAAACAGTCATTCCGATTATAGTTTGTGTAGAAGCGACGCAAGGCAATAGAGCATCAAAGTTGCCAAAAAACTTTCCTCACGTATGAAATGTAGAGGAAGTATTAAAATTAAGAGATATAAGGTTGTGGTCGATTTACAATAGAGCGAATGGTGGTGCTGTATTTATAGAGAGGGATGTGGTGAAATAGGTCAAGTGTGTTCAAGATTGGTTGGGACGATGAATGTGTGTGGGTTGTTTAATTAGTTGCTCCGGTCGTTGAGAATGCTGAAATGAATCGGCCTCCTCCCCACCTAAAATAGTATGAGAGGATCCCAACCATTCAGTGGTGTACATATGAAAATCCCCAAATAAGGACCTCAGTATTTGGATGAGAAGATATAACAGTCTCGTGAGAATTGTAAGATATTTCAAAAAAAGGCGTGAAAATCTGATTTGTTAGAGAAACACGTAGCAGAAACACAAGGATTTTGTAGTAGAAGAAGAAAAGATTTTAAGCCACAGAACATCGAAGTTAGGAGATTCGAGATTTTAAGACGTGTTACAGGAGTTTTATGTTTATAGCCCATACTCCACCCTTCAGACGAAATTATGAAATAAGTTAAGAGTTGGACATATTAAACGACTTAGAGGATGAATTCCTAGCCATCTGTGTCTCAAGCCAGAGCAAAAATAGGCGTTAGACGTTGAGAGGGATATTCCACGATGCAGAGATAGATGAAGCCACGGATGTTAAGTAAAGTTGATAGTAAGCCGCGCCTGTGCAAATCTGCCATCTATAATTAGGTTAAAACCACAACAACAAAACAACAGACAAAAAAAAAAAACGACAAACGCTGAAATCAGATTAAATTATTTCCAACACTAAAACCTAGAATTTAAAACCGAATGTTAAATAAAGTAATCGTATCTTACAGTTAAATATGTAAAATATGAAAAATCATAAAGTTAAAAACACTAACGATCTTTTACACCATACAAATTACATGATAAAAAAAAGTAAGTTTAAAAATTGATTAAAACATTAAAACCTAAATTTAAGAATAAATTCCAAAAGTATAAAAAATCAAATCGTAAACACTGTCTGAAAACGAAATCAGACTTATGTACACCTTCTTTAAATATTAAATATAGTAATATATATATATATATATATATATATATATATGATATTAATATAAAAAGATATTATATATATATAAATATAATTTTTCATATGCATAGGGTGATTTTTTTCTTTTTGCCTTAGGGCGGCATCGAATGGTTTAAGAAGGGCCCGCGTGTATGTTGTATATATAATATTATATATATATTTATAATATAATACCTATAAAAATAGTTATTATACTATATATGTATATATCAGATTATAATATATATATATACTTTATATATAATACTATTATATATATATATATATATTAATATATATATATAATATATAATAAATATATATATATATATATATATATATATATAGTAGATATATAAAAAAATATAATATTATATATAAATATATATATATTATAAATATATCTATATAATTATATACTAATATATATACTAATTATATATTATATATATAATATATATATTTCATAAAAATATTTTATCCTGTATTAAACTTCCTATTTGCTATAAACTATTTTAGATTACGCTATGGTTTGGAGATTTAATTTGGCTTTGGCTAAAAATTGTTGGTTAGGCAACAGCCGAAGCATGTTTTTTGAATAAATGAGAGAGCAGGCACTAATAATAAAAAAAGCCAGTACTGAAGAGTTTTTAAAAATGTAGCGGTCAATCTAATACCGGATTTATTTATAAAATTAACAACATTCAGAATAAATTATCGATAAGTATATTTTATTAATGTTAAATAAACTTAGTTTTTAGCTAGGTCAGATATTCTTGCCTTATTATTTTTCATAGAGGAAATCGTTCTGAGGAACTTAGACCTGAGTTCTTACTGCCCGAGCTAGTCCGCTAACCTAATTCTGACTTTAGCAGGTGAGCCCTGGTGTTAAGTTCCAGTCATCTATTCTTTGATTCAACCCTCTTCTAACCTTAATATCCTTAACCTTATTTCTGAGTTTTTAGAACATCTTTCTTTGTATGAGCTACTATATCTGGCAAAAGCTAGGAAACAAAGCCTACATCATTACCCTTAAACTTGATAAGCCTTCAATCAATTAAGGCACAATCCCAAGTATAACTTAGGAAAACCCCCCCCCCCCCGATATGAAGCTATTATTTTAAATCTGACAGGTTATTATTGATTTTAAAACTTTTAAACCTTTTAGTTATAAGCTAGATTTAATAATTGAAATAGACGTCTCAATTTGGAAGAAACCAGTCACGAAAACGTTCTAATTTACACCTTCGGATAATTCGCAAGAATTTTTCAATAACTTTCCCACATGTTAATAAAAAACGTTATTTTAATTATTCCTATTAGCTTATGCTATTTGAATTTATTTTATTACTCACCTTATAGCTTGTCTGATTCTTGTACTGAATGTGTCCTTAAGTTTGAATTAAAACTTGTAAAGTAGGTTTTTTTGTTGAAAGATTATAATTCATCATTGTTTTAAATTTATGGCTTTGCAATATGGAAATTTTGATGCACCCTATAGTGCAAGCGAAGAGTTCCCCCCTCAATGAAATTTACTTTGTCTAGCCTAAGTTTTCAAGTGATAAAAGTGCCTCCAAATTTTTAAATAGAAATTATACTTAAATTAGTTGCTTATAATATGTTAAAATATCTTTATTAAATTGAAATTCTGTGCCTAATGAAGTTGATAGCCGTATAGATTGTATAAACCCAAAACTATCTATATACTTCCCACATATATATCTTCTAGTTGTTTAGTTAAGTATTTATTTTAGGATATAGAAACTATTAGGCTATATAGCTACAGTATTAGTTTTGGTGGAATTTATATTTTTGTCTCCATTGGATATAATTGCCCAGAATTTCACTAAAAAATCAGAATAAGGCATTACTGATTCAATAACGGTCGTGATCGTAGCTTGTGTTTATTCAAATTAATAATTAAAATGTTGAGGGTATGGAGGTAAATTGTCTATTTTCCTTTTCAACTTTTTCAACTATAAATCTACCTCTATTCTCTTTACCTTCTACTAAGCAATTTACCTACTAAGTTTAATGTAAATGCTAATTGATTTAAGCCTCAAGCTGAGTTATCTTAGGGCTACTAGAACTTCTCAAAGAGCAAAAAATCTTTGAAAACCAACAAACTCAAGGTAAGCCCAATAGATATATACACAATTGTACATATATATCATTTTTTAGTTTTAATATCTTTCAAAGATTTTTGCTCAATAATTTAATCTGCTTTAGATTAAATTTTTCTCAATTGTGTAATCTATAGGGCTTACCTTCTTTCCTTTACTCTGAGAACTCGTGCCTTATCACATTGCATAATAACAATCACTAGGCTATCTCGAAAGCCTTATAGCAGTTATGATATTTGTGTTCAGTATAAGAAGTATTTAAATTAACTTCAAAATTTTAAGGTTTATTGGAAATTTAGCTTATATTAAGCTACTTCGAAGCCGACGTGGCTATCCGAGCTAGCCTAATTTGGTCGTTTTTGTCCTAATGTTTAGTTGTCTTCAGTCGATCACCATTAACCCCAGAACGCCTATCTAATAATCCCGATCCTCTGCTCGCCCTTTTGATTACATTTACTTTAGTTAATTCCAAAATTTGGTATGAGAGTTGGAGGTAAGCAATGCATCATTGCCTAACCTTACATTACAGTGATTTCCTAAAAAAATCTTCTAGCTCAAAACTTAGCCTAGGCCTAAGGTCATTGTTCAACCTCTAACAAATTTGTTTTTTGTGGTGTGTGGTCTTCTAAACCCTTTCAAAAATTCAAATCAAATAATTTGTTCTGGTGGTAGGCCATTATCTCTTTTTCCTCAAAAAAATTCAAGTTCAAACTTAGCTTATAGGCCTAGATCTCTTTCAACTTCAATTTTGTTTTTTTTATGTTCTAAACCTTTTCAAAATTTCAAATCAAATAATTGCCTGTGATTAGGCTATCTTTTCATTATTTCAGTCTTTCTTCAAGGTTTACTTTCGAGCATGGCACCACAGAGAAATACAAAACCCTGGAAGAAGTGGCAGACATACAGCCCTTCTTGATAGAGTTAATAAAAATCTAGCCTATAGTCAAGCCATTTCATCTCTCAAGGCACAAGTAGATATTTATCTTAGTGAAATAGAGAGAGGCCTATAGTAATTAAATTAAAGATAAAAGAAGCAGGTTTATGTAAAAGGTTCTTGTAGAGGATAAGTAGAGTCGTTCGTAAAAAGATATTAAAACCAAAAGGATACAGTATAATAAAATGTAGCAACGATTAATGAAGTTGACTCCCTCATTCCTGAGCTTCATAATAAGGAGTTGGTAGTCAGATTCAGT
This sequence comes from Trachelipus rathkii, assembly GCA_015478945.1. NCBI lineage: Eukaryota > Metazoa > Arthropoda > Malacostraca > Isopoda > Trachelipodidae > Trachelipus > Trachelipus rathkii. The sequence continues at coordinate 11,394 of JABUQX010124064.1, read as the reverse complement.
ACCAATGCTCGATTAAATCAAAATTAGGAATTAAAATTTAAAGGGATCAAAATTCAACCCCTAAAACTTCTTCTCTCATTTCAAAAAGTCTGTTCAAAACATAGATTGTGGTTTCTTTGACGGCAATGAAACTGCAGAGTTGCCATATAAAGGCTTCATTTCCAAATCTTACAGAAACTTAGATTTACAAAACAAGCAATGTATCCATTAAACTTCAATGCTTAAAAAATAAATTAGGGATATGCGTACTTCCTAATTCAGAATCTTTCTATTAGTGATAATCATTATAATAACATTCTTCAAATTCTAAAAAAATTATGAATCGAAAATGAATGGCTACATTTTGAATAATTAAAAAGATTATATCTTTAAAACCATATTGACCAACATATAAGCGACATTAGGTTACTGTAAATGCTTATCAGAACATTATATACTGAAACTTGAGATTATAACTCAAATCTGAGGAGTTCATACTGGATTAGTTACTTAAGCCACATAGTTTTATCAAATTTACCTAATGTGGTAGTAAAGGAAATTACTCGCAAGTGGAATACCAATTACCCCGATTTAAATCAGATATTCGGAAAGCTATAATGAATTAATAAAACTATTGTTAAAACGCAAATCATAATAAAGGTTAAAAATTTCAATCAAGTCCCTTCCATAATTCTTCTTCAAAAGTTGAAAATATACATATTTATATAAAATTACATTTTAAATTTAAAAATATCAAAATCATATATATATATATCTTAAAATCTAATAATAGGCTTGATTCCAATTCTGCTTTGCAGAATTTCAAAATTCATACTAATGCAGTTTGTGGAAATGAAGCTTCTCATATATTGATTCTCCACTTCTAAAAATCACAAGGGTTATTCAAAATTGTAAGTTTTGTCATCTCAAGTCATGTGCATGACCATTGCAATTGTTTATCCAACCTATGATTTTAAGAGATTAAAAGATGTAATAAATGAGTCTGTCAACAAATGTTCGAGACTAAACATACCGGTCAGATCAGTCTGTCCTGGACTTGAGGAGCACCTTTCTTTCAGTTGCCAAGTTTGTAATAAAAGGAATCATATACAGCCACTTTGATAAGCAAAGGAAACGTTCCACCCTCACAAATGTATGTCTTAGCTATAGCCAAAGTACCAACAATTTATATTTGTTTCCAAATTACTATAAGGATTGGTAGAGGAAAGGTTTCAGCTTCAGTTCGAGCCCAGTCGACTGTGCGCTCACAGAGGTCATACCCTCTAAAGAGTGCTGAGATAAATTCTATATTTCTGTAGAGTACATCATCAAAGCACATACAGTATAAAACCTATTAGCGTGTAACACCCGCAGTTGGAAAGAGGACTGTTCTTGATGTAACTTATTGGGACATCCTGTTTCACCCTTCCTCTTTTGTTTGATGAGGACCTTCAATTAAGTTATGATTATATTCGTAATCAGGCTCTTAATTAATTTAAAAATAAAATTTTTATAATATTGCAGAGTTTAGCTATAAAGAGTTCAATAACTCATTTTTTGATTTGGATGCCTTGTTAGACATTGATTTAATAGAGTATTTCCCTCAAATAAAATTCATTAAATGTATGAGTGGATCTGTTTTTAAGTTAAAAGATGGTTTTATTATTTCATTTGGAAATATTACTAATTTTATACATCATAATCAAATCAAATTTTCAAGTCCGCCGTCAATTGTTCAAAATCATAATCATACTCATATTCAAATTCAAAATCATTTGCAGGTTAACCATACCTTGGTTAATGCAGTCTTAAACCCTGTACATTCTTATAGTCCTTTAAGTCACATTCTAACTAATTCGAAGGTAGAGCAAGGCTTAGAAAACATGTTCAAATTGGAATCCTTAAGTATTGAAGGTATGCATAATAATAATAAATCGGAAAATGATTTAAAGTAAATTGAAAAATTCAAAGGTGTATAGAGTTCAAAGACGGAAAATATCATATAGATCTTCCATGGATTGAAAATAAACTTCCCTTGTTGCACTCAAACTATTAACATTGCTTTTCAGTACTTTAATAGCAGTAAGTAATTTTATCTTTATAAAGAGTAGCTAAAGTCGTAAGTATGATGTCTGGAATGAACCCTATCAGCTGATAGGTATATGAAGAGTTCAAAAGTATCTCCCTCTAAATATAAAATATATGTATTGGGTTCCTCTCAGACCTGTTATAAAAACTGATGAACAAGCATCAACAAAGGTCAGGCCTGTATATAACTGTTCTCTTAAAACTATTTGTATTTATCATAATGATATTGCGCCAAAATTGTACCAGATATACCTAGATCCCCAGGAGCATAAAAAACGGATCTCAATCAAAATCAGTTGTTATTACTTTTACAGAAGACTTGTTTCATATTAAATGCAACATTCAAGAAAGCATCACTTACTTCCTTAATTTTGGAAAGTAATGTTCAGTTTGAGTCTAATTGATATTCAACCATTGTTTTTGGTACATCCTCACCTTTCATCTCGAATATATTCATCAAGCATCATGCTCAGTCTTATAAGGATGATGCATTACTCAGATTCTTAGAATAAAGATTTTCTGTGATAATTTAATTATTAGTGCAATGATCTACAACATTTATAAGAACTTTATCATGAATACAACAAAAGAATGGAAGATAGTGGTTTCCATCTTAGAAGTTGGGACTCTAATAATGATCAATTAAGAGCTGTTATGGAAGAAGAGGGTAGAATAGTTCAACATCAGGAATCAGAAGATAAGGTTCTTGGATATCTTTTAATCCTCTTACAGATAAGTTAAAACTTGCAAAATTTTCAGTAAATGCTGATGCAAATACCAAAGATTTGGGTTATCTGCTTACTCCAAGATTCTTGATTCCTTCAATGTCGTTTTGAAATTGTACAGTTTGAGTCTTCATTGATTAGGAAATTATGGCAATTAGGTCTCAATTGGTGAAAAGGTCCCTGCCGATGTTTTAGTTTCCTTCTTCTCTCTGTTCAGATTTAAATAAATTACAAATATTGAAATGAAAAGGTGGCCTTTCTTCACCTCTACCGTCAAACATTTTTCGTATTTTGCGACGGCTTCAACATCTTGTTATGTTTTTGCAGTTTATAGTATAGGTCAAGGTTCTACGTTTAATATTTCAAAGGTCCAAGGTGGCCCCCCTAAATCTAGGGCTTGCCCTTAGAGTTGATATCTGTAGTTCTTATTTTTCAAGTGTATTCAAATCAATATTATCAGAATTTCTTAATGTACAGTTCAAAAACATAAAAGGTCTTTGTAGATGCTCAAATTGTCCTTTCATGGCTCCTGTCTGATAAATAAAAAATATAAACATTTTTGTATTCCAGAGATTAAGAAATTTAGCAAATCAAAAATCAAGTTGAGCAAGAGTACAAAGTATCCATTCCTTATGCTTACATCAATACTGCTGAAAACCCGCAGATTCTGTACCAGAAGTGTTACAACTTGCTACTTTTCTTTCAAATTCTAGAAAGATCTTCTGGAATTCTTCTAGAATCACATCTCAATGGCCTATTAGTAAACTTAAGTGTTGTCTGAGGCCAAATAAGAAAAGAACTTACAGTGTACACATCTGTGGTGTTATCTCAGTCTTGTTACCATTTAAATGATTACTGCAAGTTTGCATTAGCTTTTACTAAATGTAACTTCAAAAGATATTCCAAATTCATAGCGGAGAAAGGGTTGGATGAAGGATTGTACTCAGAAAGCCCAACTCTACTTGGTTGAAGATAATGCCAGCAGCATTGTTTTTCTTAAGGAGATTATTATTCTCCAAATCCTAAAAAGATGAAATCCACTGCTGGTCAAGTCAACTTAACTTAGATTCCATAGATTAAAACCTAATCCGATCAAAGAGAATTAGCCAGACACTTTTATATATTTATGATTGATAAATCCAATTCTCTTGTAAGGATCATTTCATCTCACTAGATTAATCATAAGAGATTTTCATTCTAGAGGTCAACACTTGGGTGTTAAAACCACTAGCAATTTCATCAGATCTCATGGCTTCTGGATTACCAAGGCCAGGCAGGCTGCAAAGAATGTTTTTTGTCAGACTGTATAGTATGCAAAAATTTAACAGTATACCTTTAAATATCCAAAAATGACTATCTTCCTCATTATAGAGTTAATTTTGTGCGTCCTTTTGAGCATACTGGCGTGGACTTTACAGGGCATCTCTGTGTAAAGATTAATGATAAGGAACTTCAAAAAATGTATTTGTTAATTTACACCTGCCTTAATATCAGAGCTATTCATGTTGACGTCCTTCAAGATATGACCACTGAATCCTTTTTACTTTCATTCCAACGTCACAAAATATAGAGGCAATACCGTCCCCAATTGTACTCAGATTAATGCAGATATTTAAAACAAGTGGGAAATACTTGAGAATCTTTGTCTTCAAAATATGTTCTCCGAACATCATCGCTATCATAACATCAAAACATTACAAGCATTCCAGTCTATTCCAGTTGGGTGGATCAGCTTGGGAGACGAATGATACTAACAGTTAGGACTGTCTCTATAAGCATATAGGTAAAGCAAACCTATAACCTACTTTCAACTTAACCAAGTATTTCCAATCACAATTTATCAATTCAAGACCTTAACCTTATGTCATCAGAAATGATTTGGAGGTAATCTCCAAACTCCTTTTTGAAGCCTTATGGCATTAAAACCTCATATTCAATGAAGTTTTCCACCCCAATATGGAAAAAAACTTCCTCCCTCACAACAAGACATTAGCCATAACTCTAACTGCGCAAGTAGAGTTTTGGAATTCAGGATTATGTTCTTTTTGTGGTATGAGTCTTATCACTTTAAACTTTGCGCCAGACAAGTAGAATATCTCTATCAGTCAGAGTGGAACCAACAGAATAAAGGTTGAGATATTAGTTTGATTGTCACACACCTAACAAACTTAACCCTTCTGGCTTTTGGTAGAGTTCTGGAAGTCATTGTTGGTGATGACGATAAGATCATGAGTGTGTTATTAAAAAGGAAGATTGACAAAACCTTCACTATCTATTTGTCATCTCTACCCATTGGAATTATCTATTACCCACTCTGTCTCCTGGACGTAAACTGATGCTGAGTGCCAGCATGATCTCTCTAATTCAGATGGTCAAAACAATGATAATACAGATCAAAGTGATCCCTCAAATTCAAATTCAGATTATTCAAAATAATAGTGATACTGCTTGTAGAAGTACAACCTTCAACTTCAGGTATAGAATTCACCTCAAACTTACTCTCAACCAAAATCAATATTCTCAGTCCAATCAGTCAAAGAAAACCTATCAGACCAGCTGCTGTTCAAGTAGTCAAAATTCCTTCGCAGGAATTTATCTGATTTTGTAAAATTTAATTCGTTCTTACATCAAGGTTTCTTGCACTCTTCCAGTGGAGAGAGATTAATAAAACTATTATATACTATCCACATATATATCTTCTATTTTGTTAGTTTAGTATTTTATTTTAGGATATTAGAAACTATTAGCTATAAAGCTACAGTATTAGTTTAGTGGAATTTTATATTTTTGTCCTGTGGTATAAATAAGCAAATTTTTCACTAAAAAATCACTGATTGGAATCACTTTAAATATGATAGCGTCTCTAAAACCTCTGGGAAAATAAGTAGGCCCGGCAACATTAAAACAACGATTGAGTCAATTCGTCTAGCAGATTTTAAGAGCAATTAACAAAATCTCAATTTTAACCGTTAAGTGGAAGTTCTTTACGTGCTCGACTAGAACTTGTAATTATATTTTTCCTTGTTTAGGTCTCCAACCTAACTTGACAAAATTATCTCTAAACTTAAGAGAATTATCTCTATTTCCGTTGGGTCAAGTTCCTGCGGAGAGTTGGTCGAAAAATTCAATACATGTACATGTTTGTTGCTTGATATTGAAAGTAATCATCATTTTTCACAGCAATCATACCAACACATTAAGCTTTAGTATCTGCAATGAAATTAAGCCTGTACTTTGTCAAGACCAAATATGGAATTGTTTCGTAAATTAAAGTCCCATGAAGTTAATGATCTTTTTTACTAATGTTAAGGTAGTACGAATATTGCCCTTTTTCTCAATAATAAAGTAGTATTAAATGTTAATTTGCTGTGGGAACCGTAACTACTCAATTTATGATCGTATTACTCAAACCGCCATGTTTTAAAGAAAATCCCTTGCTAAAAGGTACGATGTTCTAATAGTTAATGTAAAACATACAAACTAAGATAAACGATTATTAATAGGAGAATAGAAAGCATAAAAAAGACACACATATAATATGGAAGGGCTTGTCGTAGAAAGGCTCAAAAAAGTAGCTCCAAGTAAAAAAAGGACAAAAAAAATATAAAAATAATATAAAGGAAGAATCTTTATTAACCGATTACAGCTTTAAAACCAGTAAAATATACGAAAATGACAACACATCACTTATACATGTCCATAAAAATTAAAAGAACTCAAATCCACGTCAGCCTGCACAATCAAAGCAAGAAGCCTATAGACTCAACAAAATATCAGGGTCATACAAACTTGACAAATAAAGGAAAGAGAGCCGAAACTTCATTAAAAATAGAACTAAATCAATTAATTTATTTCTATTTATTTATATTCAAAGAAATGAATTAAGAAATTTTAAATATATCAAAAAGTGTATAACATTATAATATTAAAAACTACAAAATACACTACGGGAAACGAAACATAGTGAATATAAAGACTTATAGACAGCATAATCAACAACAACTCAAATAGAGACGAATGAAAACCAGTACCTCACATGAATCTCATAGTAGTTATACTAACCCTTGTGTAGCTCATAAAAGTACCGAGGAAAGATGATAGATAAATCGAGATACTTACGACTTTCGAGATGGAACGAACGCTATAAGGCCAATCATTCCAGAAACTACCCAAATAAATGACCATTGGAAACCTAAACCTATACCTACATAAGCCCAATACAAGGGAAATAAAACTGTGAAATAAGGATTTACAGCTAATAACAATAACCGGTACCAGACTACGATCTAACATTCTAATGGCGATCAAACGAGGTTGTATTTTCGCTTAAATATGAATCCTTAAACCAAATATATAACAGGAATATTTATAAATATCTAGGTACTAACAAGTGTCAGATAATTATAGCCGGGAGCGATACATCAACGTGACAGAACTTCTATTCATATATGAAATCAAGTTTTCCGATTCTGCATTATCCGTGAATTCTTAAAATAAATAATAGGTTTTAGCATAGCACTTATTGACAATAAACATTATGAATAAGCAGAAAGTTGATATAGCCTTAAAGATCCAGCCTCAACCTTCCATGACGGATACGTACCACAAAGATCAGGTTCAGAAGACTTATCTCGTAAACCATCCACATTACTTTAAAAAAATATTTAATTAATCCTCGCTAGCTCATAGAACTCATATATCCACAGGTTATTATATGCTCATGCTTAAATTTTACAAAACAAACCATAAAAAAGCAAAATTGAAAGATTCTTTATTTCTGCATACTTATACTTAAATTAAGTTCAAATCTTACATTTTTTTAATACCGAATAAAAAAAGTTGATTTTTTTATGATTATGCATTAATTTTCTAAAGTAAGAAACGCAATTTCTCTTATTATAAATTTATTTCACTTTCTAGACAGAAAAGATAGAAAAGACACCCCTAAGCTTCCTCAGATCAACACTCCAACAGCCTTTCTAGCACAAACTTCAAGATCTTCAGGAACGCTCTTGGAGTATTGTAGGAAAACTATGAAAGAATCTGACAGAGCCTAAAGTGAGTCGAAGATCGTATTCGGATTTCCACATCCAAATTTATAAGCTCCCGGTACATTTCGTTTCTGCGTTCATATCTCATAAATTAAATGGCCTCTCTCTCTCATGCCTATCATACATACTCTCATCTACTTTGAGCTTCCAAATACCCACGAGATAGTAGTATACGATGCACCACGTGTATGGCCATGAAGCATGATACAATCTTGCTGCGTCTCGCGGTCTCTCTCCTCTCTCAATAGCTCCTCAGGTGAATAATGTGATATATATATTGATAATAAGTATATAGTTAAATGTAAGTTCTATATAAGTTATATATATATTACTGTATTATAGATGATTAGTATTAAGTGTAAATAAATAAGTACCGTATATAGAATATAGGATATAGAAGCGAAGGATGGTATATATATAATATATATGGGATAACGGCGTCGCCTGCCACTTACGGGAACGATACAGGAGTTCGGATAAATTTATATATTTTATATATGTATATTAAGATAGCTATATAATATATAAGTAGTATTAGAATATATATATATATATATATATATAAGTATAGTATTGAGTATAATATATATATGTAATATTTATATATCATATATATTATATATATATATACATGAGTGAATTATTATTATATATATGGTAGTATGTATATATATATATATATATAATATATGATATATATAATGATTAGTAATAATAAATAGTATACTATATATATATATATATATATATAGTTATTAATATATATCATATGTTAGTATTAAACGTACAGCGTCAATTAGCGGTTGTGTAAGGAATTGACATTATATAGATTGTTAAAGAGGCAAATAAATTGCGTGAGTGGTCAGACAAGACCTGATTTATGTTAGAAAAATATAAACAAAGCAAATGGTGATAAAAACAAAAACTTAATTTATTAAATTATATATTTTAATTTGTTAGTTTTAATTTATTTTGTACCTTTTATAAACTGAAATTTCCCCGTGATTCCAAAAATGTCAATTTCATATTTGTAGTGTAGAGCAAATTTCTATCGTAGTTTGTTAACTATGTGCGTCGCCTAATCTGGAGGCTATATATATATATATATATATATATAGAGTATTATAGTATATATATATATATTATATTATATAATTATATATATACTATATATATATATATATATATTATTATAGATATAGGTATTATATATATATATAATAGTATTTATAAAATCTATAGTCTTAATATTATAGTCTATATATAGTATATATAGTATAATAGTATAATATACTATATTATTATAGTTTCTTATATGGATATATATATATATATATAGTAATATTATATAGTAATATATATATATTAAGTGCTAGATGAAGTATATTATTATATATATAATAGTTATAGTTATATATATATAAGATATATAAGGTTGTACTGGTAAACAGCGTGAAAAGTAATAAGGAGCTCTGGATAAAATTATTAAGAGATTAAATCGAGGTAACTTAGGGTGCGTAAGGTTTCCATTCGATTATTGTTTGAGATATCGGGACATCCGGCTTCTAGGTGGAGGCCGTATTTAGTCTTTTCTTAAACGCCAAGCTGAAATACTGCGGCGGGATTGCTGTTGCGTGCGTATTGAAAATGCAGAATTATTACAACGGTGCAAGGCATTCTCCGAAGAATTTTGAAAGATGATGCTATAATCTTTGTAGGATCAGGTTTGAATCGTCTCTTCCGATCTATTGAGTGCTAATCTAAGAGAGATTATTTACCTCAATGGCACATCCTTAATTAAAGGTTCCTGCGAGGGGAGAAATGAAGGAAGATCCATAATTGGCTGTATAAGTTAAATAAAAGTGTGAAGTTTCTAGGGTCTTAAGAAATGGTGAGATATGAGCATTCAGAGTTTTTAATGCTAAACGCCAATATAACATATTAGGAGGTATATATTTTTTACAAAATTTGAATTTTTTCTTGTGTTTTGTATGATTTGTGTGGGCGCCGCTCCACAAGTCAAGTGATGTAGATTTGTTATCCGGAAATATCAAAAGAATAAGGGCTTAGAGCCCTCTCTAAAGGGGGGCCAAAGTAACATGGGTGGTAAGTGCCCAATAAATGTGGAACCTCTCCATTTGCGAGGAATGGAACCAAAGGTTTTGATGACTGAGTTGCTCCGAACAAAAAATTAGAGGCTTGGACAAACACGAAACAATTTAGGTTAATTGTAAATTTAACTCCACACTCACCACTCTGCGTCTCTCGGTCTCCCCCGCAATCTCCTCCTCTCGTCCCTCTCTCATCTCTCATACTCTCCTCTCTCTCTCCCCTTGCTCTCTCCTCTCTCTCGTCTCTCTCTCTCCTCTCTCTCTCTCTCTCTCTCCTCTCTCTCCTCTCTCTCTCTCGTCTCATCTCTTCTCTCCTCTCTTCTCTCTTATAAAATACTTTGAAAATACTTAAATTTTTTAAATAAATTCTTCTCGCAAAAAAATAATTATCATAATAATAAAGATAAATCTTGCCCAGGGAAAAGGTGAGGCTGACCAGATTATCAATGCCTCCTATGTATGGTAACCTCAAAAGTTAAAAAATATTTATAATAAATGTGGGGTAGAAATAAAATAAATGGGGATGAAAAGTTGATGTTTAACTTGTAATTATGACACCCTCGCCTGTGTTATCAAAAAATTTTTCCCCTAGTACACCCGGCTAAGAATTTGGCACATATACCCACTAAAAGGAATTAATCCCAATAAATAATTTATACGGCAGTAATGGGTTCCCCGGTATAAGGTATGCCCTACTGTAAAAAAAATAGTCGCAGGAATCCCTACTTGTCTTTGATGATGACAAGGCAAAAGGAAGAGATAGCGGGTCTTAGGTGAAGGCTGCCCGAGAACTACTTTACTTACCATCTTCTAACGCACTCAGGCTCATTAGTGGCCCTAATCATATATTCATAATCTAAACCTTTACTCGGTGCTGTATGATAATTTGAAATTAGTGGGTCTGCCTGCCTCTCAGAGAGAATACTTAAACAAAACATGAGTCAGTTGCGAGACAACTTCAGTCTCCCTAACTTGAATGACTTTACTAACGTGGACCTCATAATGGCTGACATGAATCTCATTTTTCATGATGTTTAAACTTAAAGAAGGCCATTTTATAATACTTAAGGAAGTCCACCCAGGGATTGTCGAAAGTTTCTTAGCGATCAACACCCTTCTTGGCAGTTTCTCATTGTAGAAGATTTTCATTACAGTCAAGCTAGTTTAACAAAGTACCAATTTCTTTTAATTCTTATCATAAAAATTTCTAACATGGGTTATAATATATATATTTGCATAAATTTTATCCTCATTTGCTACTCCTACCCTATGCACGCACATTAAACGCAATTTTAAGAAAAAAGTGTGGGCAGTAAGATAGAAAACTTTGGATTTGAGCAGTGCAGACTAATTGCCCAAAAATTGGACAATCACAGAAGTTTGTACCCTATATGTGTAGTTCTTCGAAATGTAGTCCAACAGGCTCCATGCTCGCTTCTG
>JABUQX010124063.1:32500-44181 GCA_015478945.1 Trachelipus rathkii | reverse complement strand
ATTATTATATTATTATTTATTATTATTATTATTATTTAAATTTCTTATATTATTAATTTTCTTTTTTTTTTCCAATCACGAATTTTTCTTCTAATTTCCATTTTAATTTTCTTAATACTTATCTAGAAAAATTTACAAGAAGTTGAGCATATTTAATTTTATTAGTCCTGAACCGTGTTTCGTTCCGTATACCTCGGAATCTTCAGAGTTTCGATTCTAACAAATGAATGAATTATTTTACACAAGAATTAAGATTATAATTTATTAAGTTTTTAAATAGTATTTTATAATCTAAGGGACGGTACATTTAACTTAATGCTAATATACGGGTTTCTGATATTTTATGTAATAAGCATCAGCTATTTTTAGTTTTTGCCCTTGGCATGAGGAGTGAAAATTTTTAAATGAATTAGCTATATCAGATAAAGTAGTATTGCTATGCTGGGTAAAACCCCTTTCAAATTTCAAGATAGTTTCTACCTGCAAAAGGATGGTGTTGTTTTGGGTTCACCTCTGGGCCCTACATTCGCTGACTTTTTACATGTCGGAACTGGAAAGTAGAATTTTGAAGGGAAATAACATATTAAACCCAGTTCTCTATATAAGATACGTAGATAACACCCTTACTATGTTTAAGAACCGTACTGAGATTCTTCAGTTTATCAACCGCTTTCAAAGCCTTTCTTGCCTCAAATTCACGTCCGAAGCGTCTCTAAACAGATATATTACTTTTGGATAGTAAAATTCAAAACTAATGATGATGGAACCTTTTCTACAGGCATACATGTCAAGCCAGCTGATAATGGTCTATGCCTTAATTATTTATACCTATGGTCTATACCCTAATTATATATAATATTATACTATATATATATATATATTTATATATATATATTTATATATATATAATATATATATATATATTATATATATATATAATATTATATTAAATAATATATATATATATATATATATAATATTTTATCCTAGGGAATATTGATTCTGTTATGGTGTTACGGTCTTGGTGTTCAACTTATGGCATAGCATAGTGATAGGAATCAATACTATGGGGATTTTGTTCATCCCTCCATCCCCAGCACTAGTATTTGACCTTGCCACATAAGTAGTATAGGGTGCACAACTAACCGCCAAACTGACAACCGGAACACATGTTGCCAAGCAACATTTTGCAACATCCGGTTTCAAGGTTGACGTGTCAAGGTTAGGGTCTTTTTAAGTCGTGAGACCGAATTGAGCGTCTGGAGACCAACTCAGAGTTTTGAGCGCTGAACTCCATGGTTTTACCCAAAAGGGCGGAGCCCCCAAAGGGGTTTTTTTGGTTCCTAGAACGTTTTAAATAATCGATAGATCATTTTTTATGGCTTCAATCGATTTATCGATGTTTTTTACCCCTATATCGACGTTTAAATCGTCTCTCTACCTGCTCTGGTTTGGCTTTTAACATTGAAAAATATAATCGATTGAATATTAATAATGTCGATTATCGACGTAGTGAAGAGCTTATTGCAGGGATGAATCCTGAATCTGTAATCCTGGAGGATTCCAGGAACCTGTGAACTGCGAAAGTGACTTATCCTGGAAACTTCGGAACTGAGAAAAAAAAATAAATAAAATTAAAAAAAAAAAAAAATAAAATTAAAATTAAAATTAAAATAAAATTAAAATTAAATTAAAATATTAATCGTTCATAATAATAAAATAGTTTTGCGCGATGTATCTCTATTTTCGGTTGTTTGTTTGTGCCGGCCGCCTCCGTGCCTGGAATGGAGGTTTCCGGTGATGAAGTGCACCCCCTCTTCGGAGAAGGGGTGCTGGTTCTTTCCAGATAGAAATTTTTTTAGAAGGTTGAAATGCACGGATGCGTAAGAGAAGAAAGGGGAAGAAGGAAGAGAAGGAGGGAATGAGGAAGGATTGACAGGAGGAAGGAATGGACGAAGAGGGACATGAGGAATAAGAATGTAATTGTGTTTGGAAACCCCCCGGAGAGGGGTCCCCATCTGAAATAAAAGAAGTAGAAATGCCCGGAGTGCATAGCAGAAAGAGAAATGCACGGAGTGCATAAGCGAAGAAGGAGGAAGGAGGAAGAAAAGGAGGAAGGAGGAGGATGGAGAAAGGAGGGACAGAGAAGAAGACAGATCATTTCTATTTTTTAAAAAATCTCGTTTTCTTCTTTATAAACGTCAACTAAAATATATAGTTTGTTCTAATTTATTTTATAAGTTTTTATAAGTTTTATTCTTTATGTTTTCAGTTTTGCTTTAAAACATTTTGTTTTTACTAAAATTTTTATTCTTTTCATTTTTATAATATATAAAAATGTTGCATTTTTAATACCTTAAAGCAGGAAATCAGTAAATCAGTTAATCATACTGCCCTCCTGCCCTCCTTTTACATATCCTATTGATCTATTGATCTATTTGATCTATTGATTCAGTCATATTTTGGATTAAAATTGTTATGTTTTGCATACTCTAAAGCAGTAATCTGGTATTTAGTAATGAAACCCCCACTTCAACCCTCCAAACCCTTCATGATCATTGATCTACTTGATCTATTGATCTATTGATTCTATTGATCTATTGATTCAAGTCATATTTTTATTAAAATTGTTATTGTTTTGCATTACTCAAAAGCAGTATAATTCAGTTAAATCCAAGATTAATTTCAAACTACCATCCAGCCCTTCCATGATCTATTGATCTATTGATCTAGATCTATTGACTATTGATCTATTGATTATTGTCATATTTTGTTATAATATACACACAATAAACTTTAATTATTTTTGTTTTGTTTTCTTTTAAAACATTTTTTGTTTTTACTAAAAAAAATTTATTCTTATTCATGTTTATAAACTAAAATTTTTCGCATTTTACATACTCTAAAGGCGTAATCAGTAAATCAGTGTTAAATTCAACTACCCATCCAGCCCTTCCATGTCTATTGATTATTGATCTATTGATCTATTGAATCTATTGATCTATTTGAATCTAATGATTCATGTCATATTGTGTATAACATAACACAAAAACTTATTTATTTTGTTTCTTTTCTATTAAAGCATTTTGTTTTACTAAAAAAATGATTCTTTTTCATGTTTATAACTTAAATTTTTCTGCATTTTTAATACCCTTAAAGCAGTAAATCAGGAAATCCAGTAAAGCAGTAAAGCAGTAAATCAGGAAAGCAGTTAATCAGTTAAAATCAGTTAAATCTAGTAAATCAGTAAATCACATAGCTTAAATCAGTAAATCAGTAATCAGTTAAATCAGTAAAGCAGTCAAATCAGTAAATCAGGTTAATCAAACACCCATCCTATCCTTCCAATGATTATTGATCTATTGATCTATTGTCTATTGATCTATTGATCTATGATTCAGTCATATTTTGTTATAAACATAACACAAAAACTTTTATTTATTTTGTTTTGTTTTCTTTAAACATTTTGTTTTTACTAAAAAAAATTATTCTTTTTATGTTTATAACTTAAAAAATTTGCATTTTTACATACCCTAAAGCAGTAAATCAGTAAATCAGTTAATCAAACCACCCACTCTATCCTCCTACCCATCCATGATTATTGATATCTATTGATCTATTAGATCTATTTGATCTATTTGATCTATTGATTCATGTCATTTTTGTATAAAACATAAAATATAAAATTTCTTTGCTGTAGTTGTTGTGTTTTTGAAATGTTGCGTTTGTTGTTGCATTTGTTGCAGTTGTTGATTTGTTGTTGTTGTTGAAATAGTTGCATTTTGTTACATTTTGTTGTTGTTGTTGTGTTGTTTTGTTGTTGTTGTTGTTGTTGTTGTTGTTGTTGTTGTTGTTGTTGTTGTTGTTGTGTCGTTGTTGTTGCTGTTGTTGCTAAATATATCAAACGTTCAAGTTAAAAGAAAATATACAACACTTTTTCAAACATATCTCTAAAATATTAATGTTAATTTTACATTAACATTATTTAAACTAAACAAAAATATATCTCATCCTAACCTAACGTGACATACAGCATTCATTAAACATAGGTAACTAAAAATAGAAGTTTCAACTAACCAGCAGAAGTCAGCATAGCAATCTCAATCTTTACTATACACAACCTCACAAAATATTATTATTTTATTATTATATTATTATTATTATTTTATTATTATTTATATATTATTATTTATTATTATTATATTATTATTATTATTATTATTATATATATAGTACATTCTGTATCACAAATACACTTCTGAGCACTTGCCTCCAGGTCCACAACTGACTTGGTAGAAATTGCTCTCTACCAGGCACCTAAACATTACGTAATCTTGTTACGCGCTCAAGGGTAACCAATTCAGAGAACTGTATTTGCTAAGCCATCACGGTCAGCCAATGAAATTCGAGGATGACTCATTAATCCTAATATCTTTTGACACATGAGAAGGGGTAACCGAGATTTATTACTTTTTCTCCCATTATCTTTTGACACATGAGAAGGGTAACGAGATTTATTACTTTTCTCCCAATATCTTTGACACATGAGAAGGGTAACGAGATTTATTAATTTTCTCCCAATATCTTTTGAACATGAGAAGGGGTAAATAGATTTATTTACTTTGTTCCCTATATCTTTTTGGGACACATTGAAAGGGTAAATTAATTTATTGACTTTGTTCCAATATCTTTGACACATGAGAAGAGGTAACGAGATTTATTACTTGTTCCCATTATCTCTTTTGACACATGAGAAGGTAAATAGATTTATTACTTTTGTTCCATTTTGTCTTTACTACATATTGTTTTTATCTAAACAGTGTTTTATATATTATTATTTATAATTATTATTATTATTATATTATTATTAATTATTATTATTATTATTATTATTATTTAATAATTTTAATTATTATTATTTTTAGTCTTATTCTTATTGCCTCTAATATCAACAGTATCTGTAGTTAAACATAAACAAATCTAACATACCATACACACACACACACACCCACTACACACACACACACACACACAACACACACACACAATAATTATAGACACTTTACTTGAATACACGAGTCTATCGATGATCGTACTAACTTACTGATCACATGACTGATATTTCTATGATGTCAAGCAATGTGTTAACATTTTCTAAACTGACGTTGTAAGACATTTAACATTTTTACAATGTTAAATTAAACATTTCATTTTGTATGTATTTTCTTTTACTGTTTTCTATTATTCTTTACATTTATATTTGTTAAAATTAGTTTATTAATTTATTTATTTTAGTTTATTTATTTGCTTAATTTTTCTATTATTAAAATTATCTATATATTTATTTAAAAACTATTATTTATTTTGTTTATTCGTTTAAAACATTTTTTTTAACTAAAATTTATTTCATTTTATGTGTTTATAACTTAAAAAAATTTCATTTTACATACCTTAAATCATAAGCAGTTAATCAGTAAATCAAACTGCCTTCCAGCCTCCTTCCTACCATTCCATGATCTATTGATCTATTTGATCTATTGATCTATTTGATTTCAAGTCATATTTTTGTATAACATAACACACAGTTACTTTTATGATTTATTTTGTTATTGTTTCTTCAAAGCATTTTTTGTTTTTTTAAAAACTTAAAATTCATTTATATTAACTAAAAATTGCAATTTACAACCCCTTTAAAAGCATGCTTTAAATCAGTTTAATTCAAAACCAAACTCAAACCCCCCTTCCAACCCAATCAGTAATATATATATTTATATATAATAATATATCTATATAGTATATTATTTTATTATATTATTTATAATTATATTATCTTTCTATTATAGTTATTTTTTTTGTAAATTTTTATAATATACCGTTTATATATTCTTTTTTCAATTTAGTTTATATATATTTATAAATATTTTTCATTTATTTTATTTTTTTATTTCATTTTATTATACTTTACAATTTATATATATATTATATATATATATATATATATAATAAATATATATAATATAATATAAAATGCTTTTATTTAAGAAACATTAACAAATCCTAACATATCTTTACACGACGAATAATCGGTTAATCTTTAATAAGTTCTTTTTACTTAACCACAGTACTCTTGTTTGTAAGATATTTTTTGACTTTTTATGGTATTAGTAGGCTAAAATCGATGCAATACTAATCCTATTCACACCTGTTCAAGCATATATATCTAAAATATTAAATGTCATATTTTAATTAGAAAAATGTCAAAATATTTACCGAGAACTTAAACAAAAATTTACTTCAACCTAGCCTAACTGTCATAGAGCATTCATTAACAATGTAACTAACATTAGAAGTTTCAACTTAACAGCAGAAGTCAGCATAGCAATCTTCCATCCTTCTTACCCATAACCCGACCCCAAAATATATTATTATTTTTATTATTAATTAATATTATTAATATTATTTTATTTTATATTATTATTATTATTATTATTTATTATTATTATTATTATTATATTATTATTATTATTATTATTTATTATATTAGTTAACCAGTACGATCTCCAAAACAATTGAACGGTGGACGCTTCCTCCCTGCAGGTAAACTAAAACATAAGGTCGTGTAATAATGTCTCTTCAGAGGTGATAAAAGAACGTGTCCTGGAAAACAAGATAAAGGCCGTGGAACAAGTTATATTAGCTTTGGAGGGGGAATAAACAAAGAAGGTATTCCCAATTAATGAACATCCCTGTTTTGTTAGTTCGACAATGGTATGGAATGGTACAACCATCTGGTTTACATTGAAGGTTAAAAAATGGATTGGGATATAATAACATCGTAGAATACAACCACACACCACAACCACACCTAACACACCTACCATATCTATGTATAATATATATTATATAATTATTATAGATTATTATAATTATATATATAATATATATAATATATATTAATATATATTATATTATTATATAATTATATATATGTATATTAATTAATATTATATATTAATAATATATATTATAAATATATATATATAATATATATATACTATTAATATATATATATATATATATATATTATATTTAATTTAAAATAATAATATATAATTATATTAATATATAATAATTATATATAATATAAAATATATATATATATTACTATTATATATATAAAATATATATATTAAATATATATATATAATAATTAATATAATAATATATTAATATATATAAAATTGTTATATATATAATTATTATATATATATATATATATATATAATATAATTATATAAATATTATAATATATATAATATAAAATATAATACTTATATAATATATATATAAAACAAAGATAAGTTGTTTGATAAACTAATTGGTTAATCATTCTTTATGGTAAATTCTTAATAGATCATGGAAAATTATTTTTGGAAAATATTTTTTATTAACTCGTTAGTGCCATAAAAGCAATGCATGCCTGGTTTGCCAGCATTGATTATATTCAGTCATTTTTATTCTAGATACAAGTGTTAGGGAGAATTAAACTTAATATATGAAGTTTAAATTTAATAAGTTTCGGAAGTTGGTTCAAGTATAAATCAAATAATCAAAATAAATCAACAAAATCCGAATAAATTGTATTCTCAAAAATAATGTATGAGACAAAGTTACAAAATATTAATCAATATTCCTTTAGAGTAGAAAAGAAATAATATAATAAGGTGACGTGGAGATCTATACACATATAATTTTATATTATTACAATTTCTATTAATAAGTCGGCAAACTAATATCTAGGATAGACATTAATTAACCCTCTATAACTGAATATATTGGAGCAACTCGTCCTACTAATTGAAACACACAAAGTAATGTGATAATGTTATGTCCTATTAATATATTGCGCCACCGAATACTAATATCAATTTATATTCTTATTAGTTCTATAATAATAATCTTATTTGTTAATTACAGCTCATATTATTTTTAGCTAACCAACATACGCTGATGCCTCTCACCCTTATCAAATAGTAATTTTATTGTATTATAATAATATATTGCCAATAATAATCAATGAAGTAATGTAGCAATATGCATATATAAATCTATTGACGTATCCCGTAAATTACAGATGTAGTAGCTATTCATTTTTGTCATAACTCATTAATTATGTTACAGTAATAAAAGATAATAATATAAATAAATTAAATATATAATAAAATAATAATAATAAGTGAATTATATAATATATAATAATAATTAATAATAAAATAATAATAATTTAAAATAATAATAATAATAATAATAAATTATATATAATAAATTATATAAATAAAGAAGAAATATATATATATACTATAATAATAATAAATAGATATATATAATAATAGAAATAAATAATCGATTAGTAATATAAATGTTATAAATAATACGATTCTTATTAAATGTGATTCAGGTACGTCTATGTCATCTCAGTCGTAATATAATAAATATAAAAATCCTCCATATAAATCCAAAAGGGAATCATAATGTTGATGAAAATTAAATATTCTATCACATACACTAAATATATAATATATATATATATATATATATATATAAATTATATTATATATAATATTATATATATATATTTAAAATATTGATAGTTTTTATATAAGTTATTATTTAATTATATTTATTATATTATATAATTATAATTAACTATAAATATATATAATAATTTTAATTAATAGTAATATTATTAATTATATAATATTATATATATATTTTATATATTATATTAATATATATAATATATATAAATATTAATTATAATATATTTATATAAATTATATATATTAATATATATATTATATAATTATTATATATATATAATATATAACGATATATTCATATAGAAAATATCTTTTATACATATATATAATATTTATTTTATTTTTGCCTTATCTTAAGAGATATATAGTTAAAGATAGAAATTATTTTCAAAATTTTACTTCAAAAGAGAAAGTAAATTAAATACTAATAAACCCGATATTAAAAAATATATGTATAATAAGTAATAAAAATTAAGTAAATGTATATACTAAAATATTAAAAATTAAATTATATTGGTGTTGATGTTGATTGTGTAGTCATATGTATATATATATATATATAATATATATACTGTGTTGTAGTTGAGTGTGTGTGTTATGAGTGTGTGAGTGTGATGTATGTTTGCATTAATCAATGTTTATACGCATCCGCCATATTTACTAATTTCATATGTATAACCTCATGAATGTTGGTAATACGTATTATACTAATGTTAAGAGAACAATAGAACAGATTTCATTAATATATTAGAATACCCATTCATTTGTTTTAATACCTTACCTTAAGGTATAAATTTAATTATTTTTACTATAGCTTTATTTGAGTAAATGGTTGGTATTTTTTATCATAGTTCCTTATGGTCTAAATCACTCTGGAAAATAAAATAGAGTAAGGCAATATTTTTACCTGTCTAATATAAAAATGAGTGATTATGGGTTGGAAGCTGATAAGAAGCTCTATATATATTTATATATATCTATGTATATCACAGGCAAAATAAAACAAAATTAAAAATTACAAAACCACGAAACGTGAGTACTGGTACGAGGACGTAATATTATCTGGCGCTTCGTTGTTGACGTTACTACACTCACGGGTATAGGATTAGAGAGAAATGTAGTATTATGTTCATACTATAATCATCGTGAAGTAATAAATCTTAAATAGTATCGATAAGTGTATATTTAATTGTATTTAGATAAATATAATATGTATTAATTTTTAATAATTATTTAATGTGATTAATGAATTTAATAATTCAATTAATTACTAATATTTACATAAACATACGATTATATATATAATATACTAACCATAATGATATTAATAATTTATTTTTTGTACCCGGTTACTGTATAAGTAAAGATTTTTGAGAGTATATGCTACGTATTAAACCATTACTCTGTAAGTTTTGTAAATATCTATATATCTTTAGTTACCTTGAGTAAGAATGATATTGACAGTATCTTAGTACCTATATATATATATAGGTGAGTATTATAAATTTATTTAGTCCTATCGTAATTATCCATATCCAATTATATTACCTAAATGTAAATGAACATTTAATTATTATTAAGTAATATTAATGCTAGAAAATAAAGGTGTTAGAATCGGTGAGATAATAAAGTATATGCACTATATATGATAATATAGTAACTATACTGTTAGTTAAAGTTTAGGAATCCTTATCTTATATTACAAATCATCAAGAGAATTTAATCCGGTGGTAGTTAATATATAGATAAGGTAAGGTTAGAAATTAGTTCTTATATATATTAATTATTTATAAATATATATAATTATATATTATATATAATAAATATAATATATAATAATATTAATATATATATATATATACTATATATTATATAAACTTATAGTATATATATATATTATTATATATAATATAATATATATATATAATAATATGTAATTATATATAATATAAGTATATATAGATCTATAATAATATGTATATAGATGAATAATTATATATAATATATAATATATAAAATATATATAATAATATGATAGATAATATATTATATATATATAAATAATATATAAATATATATAATCCATATGAGTGCAAATTACAAGAATGCGTAGCATCTTGCAAATAATAATATTATATAAATGTAATGTAGTTAGAAAATCAAAATGTCAACCATTACTCGACATCATATAAGTTGTTGTTTTTTCTTAATTCTTAATATTTAAATTTTAATCTAATATTCAGCTAGCTTAAGCGGGAATAAGTGTTTGTAAAATAATAAAAAATATGTGTTTAAAAAAATAATAAAAATAAATGATGTTAATAATTACTAAAAATTATGTCTTCTACTTCCTGCCTCAATATAATGTAATATTTATTAATATAAACATAGTATATAGCCTGTTAATTGTGTGCGCTGATTCCTAATGGTTGAATACAGTTTCTGATGACTTTTAAGTGCGTGTAGGCGTGTGTATTGTAACTAGTGATATATTGATATTATAATTGGAGTGTATTCTGTATATATATAAATTGTAAATTTACAAAGTTTTAATATAATATAATAATTGATATATATAATATATTAATATTAGTTAAAATATATTATTATTATTATTATTACTCTCCTATTAAATTATTAGTTAAAAAGTGAAATAAATTCTAAATAGAAAAAAAAAATTAAAAAATTTATTTTTTTATGTTATATTTATAACATAATATTATGTACTTAGTTAATATAAATGTATTAATTAGTTCATAATAGATCCTAATTAAGTTATCATATGGATTAATGGTTATATATGTAAGAGAGTGATCTGTGATATGGCAGATTGAATTTATTAATGATATTATCAGCCTAATGTATTTATTAATTGGATTAGTAGGGAAAATATGGACTTAATATATAATTTTATATATAATATTAACATAGTAAATTAATGTAAATAATTATATTGGACTATATAATATAAAAGTGTATGTGATTATTATTATTATTTATAACAGATAATATACAATAAAGTCTAATATAACAAAATAAAAATATTAAATTATATACAGCTTATTTTAAATAAATTATATT